>VYXB01010738.1:418615-577370 GCA_013397135.1 Pachyramphus minor
CTTCCATCAAGTTTGTCTTGTATTGCAAACAGTGGAGAGAAATATTTCATACTTTTTTATAACTTTACTAAATCATATGGGAATGTCAGATTCTGAATAAAGAATACCAGGGAGGAAAAGAATGACTCAAAAGTCGATCTGTCTTACTGAAAGCACAGTTAAACTCTGTGCACGCACTATTCCTGAAACTGTTTTCCCTCCTCTTAAGGTTTATCCTTGGAATCTCTGAATTACTACAGCTATTGGAGGAAATGAATGTTGGAGTCTGTACAGGATGTTTGTAATTCTTCTAGTGGTATAAAAATAACTTTCCCAGTTTTGATTAAATTGAGTCCTCATAAAGATCATTTTGAGTGTATGTAATTAGAAACAAGATTCTCAATGTACATCATTGCTATGGCAGCTGTTAGGAGGGATAGACTTGTAAAGAAGTAGCATTTTCCTTCATGCTTGGTGTTGCATTTGTGAAAATCAGCATAGTAATCTTCACTTTTAGATCAGATTTTATTCCTTGCTCATGGATTTTCCTAAGTTTTTGAGGTTCCAGACTCTTAAACAAAGTTTATTTCCTTCTGGAAATGTGACATTTTGATCCTTAAAAAAAAAAAAATAGTCCTAGATTTCATTTCTCTGTAAAAACTCCAGAACTTAATTTTATACCCATGCGAATTTTCACTTTCTTCTAAAAGCACAAAAGGTGGTGGTGGTGCAACACTTGCTCTTTGGTTAGGCCAGAAATTAGAGCAAGTCTGCAAGCATTAAGGATGTTTATGCTGCATCAGACTTTCTCAGCACTCCCATTCCTTCTCAGAAAGGTTTAAAGCTATGTAAAATATAGCTGTGAAATATTCATTAAGGCAAATGAAGCAATAGTCCACATGCCCCTCGTGTAGGTTTATTTCCCATGAACTGAGAACCATAAGGGGAAATGTTTTCATCTTGCACCATTTTTAGATAGACAAATTCAATCCAAATATTAATAAACAATCTTTAGAAAGGAAATTCACTTCAGGTGGGAAGTGAATTGCTTGGTAAGAATCCAGATCTGACCTAGTTAATCTGCTCTGTCTTCGGGAGCCAGGACAAGACCAATAATTCTGTTGAGAAGGTGTGATTTGAAGAAACCATAAGGGACCCTATGGTGTGATCAGTGAGCTCCTCTCCTTATAGATAAGATGCTGGAAAATATTACTGTTTCCCAGGTCATCTGTGTCCCATCTCACTGCTGGAAGTGGTTACCTGATGGGAGGCTCTGGCAGAGTGATCTGATCCCTGGATGGACCGAGCTGGGTGAGTAGCAACTTGGGGTCTGGGCAGGAGGCACAGTCCCCTTCTGCTGACACGAGTGTTTGAAAGGCTGTCGAAGCCCAACTTCTCTTTCATAGCTACAGAGGAAAAGGCTTCAGGCAAACCTGATTGTCAGCTTGTGTAAGCCAAATAGCCACTCAAATTTATGCAACCAGTTCAGGTTTTTCCAACTGATGCAAAACTAGGCAAAGTGGCACAGCCTCACTAAAACTCTGGGTTTCCAAAGCTGAATGAAGAGCAGAATGCAAAGGCCAGGCTATGTGGGAAGAGTTTTTTAAGAACTCAGGGACAAGCAATGGCTCTAAAACAGTTTTTGTGTCTCCTCAGAATGTAATTGTTTACTGAAATGGCTGCCAAAGGCAGTGAAGAAGGCAGGAAAATTCATGTTGGGTGCTTGAGTACAGGATTAGAGGGAGTGGGAGGGCAACCTTGAAGGCATCTTGTAATTAAGTTGAGCTGCATCAGTATGAAAAGGCACTGTAATGTACTGCAATAATTGCCCTTGTGCTGTCCCAGCCCAGTGAGCAGTGGAGCTGTCTGTTCCTCTGTGTACCTATGGCCCCATGCCATGGATTCCAGCAGCTGTGTCTTCTCTCCTCTTCCAGGTGGAACAGGTAAGTGTTTGGATGCTGAATATCCTGCTCATTTCACCTTTTTTGCTTACAGTATCTTTGCTTTTCCATCAGGATTATATAAGAGTCTTGGATTTTTTCCTTACCAGCTAATTATGGAACATTCTGGAGTATTGGCCACAGGCAGAGAAATGGTGTAAGGTGAGCCAGTCTGGGCATGGAAAATAACTCAGATATTGACCAGAAAGTATTGCTCTTTTTTGGAGGCTTTAGTAGTAATACTGCCATGGACCTTTAGAGTCTCTTTTTTTATTCTAATGTAGTACAAGGTTCTGCTTTCAGGGACTACCTGCTGTTTTTATGAAGTTACTATCTTCATGTTTAAAATATCTTCCTGTTAAAGGAATATAAAAGAAGAAAAAATATTCTTGATTTTTTTTCTGATGTTTTTGTGGGGAAGCCTGTTATCTACAGTTTATGATCTCCTATGAAATAGATCTGGATTGGTCCCAAGGTACCAAGATATAAGGTGTTTTGTGGCATCTGGAATAGCAAGTAAGAGTTGTGGACATCCCTCTGGACTGATTAACTCTAGTAGGGTGCTTTTGACAGCAAAGCTGAGTCATGATGATCTACCTCCTTTTCCGAAATGTTGAGGTGTTTACCGGCGGTTTGGAGGAGAACATTTACACTTTACAAGAAAACAAATTATCTGTTTCTTTTACCCAGTACATATCCCCTTTCTCCCATGGTCCCCTATCTAACTCTCCAGGTTACCTGCATGTTCTCAAGGTCTGAGTCTGGAAGAATTCCCAGTTTGCTCCACTTACATGCCACTGCAATTATAATTTCGCACTTGGCCTTCAGCAGATTGGAGTGTTTCATCTCTTGGAAAGGAATATGCACAGGAAAACAAATAAAAGCACTTACCAGCTGGTGCCTGGTGAATTATACTGCTTGAAGTTCACAGATATTGAGTATAGTACGTGCTGATTGGCATTTATGTGGATGTTTGACTGGCATCACTTGACACTTTCTAGCACTATATTCAGGCAGACATACACTAGTGTAGTTTCTGTCTTGCCATGTGAAAAAGATGCTTAAACTGTCATGAACTTTCCTTGTTCCCTCTAGATACTTGATTTCTTCTCACCAGGAAAGATCTAGGTTGGTTCCCCTCTTTGTTGATCCCACAGAATTGCTCTCTTTGGTCCTCATGTCATAAAATAGAGGTGGAGACAGCCTGTAGCAGCAGCTGGCTGCCAGGAAGGCCTCAATTGCTGAGTGGTTCTAGAAAGGAGGAGATATGGTGTGATTTGCTTGCCTGCTGTCAGCCCTTAAGCTCTTGTGTTACTGGTGGACAACTCTCCCTCTTTCCTCCTCCTCATCACCCGTCACCCAAAAAGTAGCTTTAGAAACCATATGTGAGGGAAAAAAGGAAAATAAAATGCTTTAGACTTATCCTCCTGGTGTAAGAGGTGTCATGTCACAACTTCCTTCACCAGCTGCTAGATCACAGTTTGCAACATGGAAATGCTGTCTCTGTTGAAAGAAAAAGTTAAAATGCAGTAATTTCCCCAGAACCATTGGATATTTGGAGCCCTGGTTTCTTCTGAACTAGACAAACAATGCAATTGCCTTCAGTTGTCTCCAGGATTTAGCAAAAGTAAGATATTTTGGTGCTAAGACTGCACTGCAATAGTTGTAAAAATACTCTTTTTTTTTTTTTTTTCTTTTTAAGAACCAAATCTCTTCTAACTTGGCTGCTTAGTCTTTCTCAATACTAAATTATTTGCATCAGTTGGAGATTCATAAAGGAAAAGAACAACAAGATGCTTAAAGTATACATGATGTTGGAACATCCTGCCATGTGATTTATAGAAATGCCATAAAAATGCATGTACTATGCTAAGCATTAGAAAGCCCTTTAAAACACCCACACTCAACAGGTTGTTTTTCTCCTCTGTTTTCTTGTGCTGTATCTTAGCTCTAGATATTGAGGATGGTAAATGTACAGACATAATCTGGTTTGGTCCTTCTGTACCATAACCTTTATTCATATCCCTGTGCAAAGCAGAATATGCTTTTATTCCCAGCTTATCCATGCCTGTATATCTCTTATCAGCTGTGCTGAAGCCGGATGTGTAAAGCACCTGGCTGTCAGCTCTGGCTGTAACCTGGAAACATTACTCAACTTTTAGTGCTCTTTCACCCACCTAGTCCTTAGGTTTATATTAAAAACCCCACCAGTAACCTGTTGGGTTTATCAGGGAGACAGGCAGGGGAAAGCAAGCTCAAAATATTTTTCTGTATAAATATGTATTTTATATCAGCCTTAAACTGCTGAGACAAGAATTACATGGGGTTTTTTTCAGGCTGCAGTGCCATAAATCTCTAGACTGGCTCCTGTAGTTTATTGGGGCTGAGTGGCTGTGCTGATCCTCCATAAACAACTTGGACATGTGGAAGATGAATTTTAATGAGTGTTCTCAAAGTTAAGTGCTACCTCTTGCTTCTACACCTCAAATTCATCAATTTTTTTTTTTATTTTTATGTTATATCAGAGGCTGCTCTGTGCTTTTTTCTCCCCTAATTATCTACACTCAAGCTGAACTCTGTCAAGCCCAGAGGAAAGGGAACATAGCTGTGTACACAGAGGAGGGTTTTCCACCTGGCCTTACTTGTGCAAGGGTTTAAACTCCCAATCTAAACACCTGGACTTTTAAACAGGAGAGATTAGCAACTTGTGCTCAGGGATTGTTTAATTTGCTTTTGTCTATGCAAAAGGCTTTTGTGTTTCATGTCCTGTCTGCAAAATGCTCAACCTTGTTCTAGGAAAGGCTCCAAAGTAAATTAGAGCAGCCTCAGGGGCTGTTTTAAATCATAGCAGCTGAGGCCTTACCCCAGCACTTCACACTCCACCCTGTGTCTCTTCCACCAACACTTTCTACAATAACCTCAGATCTTCACCTTTTCACAGAGAGAACTCTTTGCTTTCCATCACTGGCAGGTTTTCCTAGGTAGGCTGGGAAATCATCAAATCTGGTTCACAATAAGCAAAGGGAATGAGAAACTGAGCCCACTGGCTTTGCTGGGAAACGGAGAGTCACTAGTTACTGTAATTCATCATTCCTGTTTATACTCTGGAGTGCACAGGCTGACGAAGTAGGAAAAACACAGCTAGAATAATTGCTCCTGGGTATTGTGTTTTCATTTGCAAACTTAACCATTCCTGAAGCTGCTGAGGGCAATTTCCCTGAACTTCCAGCATTGTGCCATTGCCCATATCCCTTCTCTGGAGTTTCCACTTTTCTCATCTCTGACAAATACTGGTCCCTGATGGAGGCAGGGCAGGGAAATTGAGGGATCAGTGGAATGATCCCGTACCAACATAGTTACAAAAATAGGCAGTTATTCTTATCATTTCCTTGTTCTGACACAATTTCCTGCCCTCCTCTTAGGCTGTTCTGAAGATTGCCTGGATGACAGACCTCCTTTGAAGCCTGTCAAAGCCCTCTGCAGAGCACCTCTCCTGTTAGGAATTGCTGTCTTGGAGAACAATGACTGAGAGCAGGGAGAGGAGCTGTGCTGTGTTAATGGCCTTTGATCATGCCTGGCACGTGTCCAACTGGGACCTGCTTGTGGGCACTGCTGGTTTTTAACATTTCTGATCATATCACACGAAAGCACAGAAACTGTGCTCTGCTTGATGAGTTTTATTATCCCTCCTACAGATTTAGTCATCTCCAGCCTTCTTGGAGCAGCTGAGAACAGGAGAGGGACGTGGGGACTAGAGATGTTCCTATATGAGCTAGTTAGGACATGACTGCAGCAGCCAAGGGAGGAAGGTGAAAGAGTTTAATTAATAGGGTTCTGCTAGTGCAGTTTATTTTGACAGAAGAGGATTAATGAGATCTCACAGCTGCAGCTCTGCTGACAGGTCTGTGTGTGATAATGTCTGGCACAGGGTGGTGGTGTGCAGATGGAATTGATAACCTCTTTGGCAAGTGCAGCTGTCCTTGGCACAGGAAGTGTGATAGCCTTTAACAACTGCATCAAGACCCTTAGGGAGGGATCTACCTGCTGGTGGCTCTAAGAATGTATGTGGCACTTGGCCCGGCTTTGCAGGCTGGTCACCTCTAGCTTGTCATTCTCAAAGCATGTTAAGCTTAGTTATGGTAATTCTCAGCTCAACTTTGGTAATTTCTGGGTCTTTAATATTAAAAAGTAATAGCAATTAAAAAACTAGAGTTCACAGGTCAGTGTATTTTAGAATGGAGTTTTTCTATTTGCTTATGGCATAACACTTGGAGAGCAACACTAGGTGAGGCTCTAAGTAGATTTGTGGCTGTGCCTACAAGTAAACTCTTGTTCTGGTCCAGGAGCCTCGATACTGAATAACTCATTCAATATCCAGAATTATGTGCAAGACTAATATCCCTCAGAGTCAGCAGTTCTAGTTGTTCTGATTTAAAGAGTGTACTGGAAATATGTATTACCAATAGGGGTGGGGTCTACTATGCTCCAGTTTTAGGCTTTGGATTTTCAGCTTAGTGAGATTTTTGTACTAGAATGAAGTGATTAAAAAACCCCATTAACAGGAATAGAAATAAAAAGCAAGAACCTATTTTTCCTGATTCAAGTCAGTTGAGAGGAATGCAAATCTTGTTTCTGAGCTATCAATTATTAGTAAACACTGTGTTAAAACTTATGTGTATAACTTTCTTCCTTCAGCTATCCCAGATCGCAATTTATGAGCAAATATCCGTTCCAACAGACATGGTTCAAGGTAGGAAAATACTCTCTTGAACATGCATTTTCCTAAAAATAGACTTGGTAGAGTCTGGAGAAGAGTAAAACTCTTACATTCATGTCCCTATTCTCTAGATCCAGGTCTGGAGTACACCATTAATCTCTAGTTCGTGTTTGCATGTTCTTCCCATGAGGATCACTTGGTGAGAAAGCAGGGGTAATGGTACAAAAATAATCTGCTCCTAATAATTCTGTACTTGAAAGGGAGAGGATATTCAGTGGAAATTTTACAAAAAAAAATGAAAGACTGTTTTTTGGGTTTTTTTCCCCATTTTCCTCTGCTCATAACTTATTTGTGTTGTTCAGGCTCTCCATAGCTTGTGAGGTGCCAGCCACAGCTATTTCAAGAGCCAAATGCCTCACTGCAGTGTGTGGCTGGGAGCTGAAAACTCTGGGGATCCAGTTTTCCCTTTTCAAGAAGTACAAGCAGAAAACCCAAACCAAAATAAGTCACTCACCATCTCCTTCCCTAACTTTGATATTACTGGAAGGATCAAAATTAGATATTTTATTCCTGTGGTTTCCCATCTGAGCCAACCATCAAACTAAAACTTTGCTCACATCAGTCTTCCTTACGACAGTACTTCTGAGATGCATGAGGACAAATTGATTAATGCTGGTAAGTTCCTTGGAGATTCCTGGATACAATTCCTTGCTCAAACCCCTAAGGATACTTTTGCTCTAGAGGTTGTCTGCTGCTCTCAGGAGCCCACAGATCCACTGCTCAGCTCTGCACTACTCTCGGGATGAATCAGAAGCTGAATTTTCAAATGTTCTAAAAGTTCATTGTTTGCACAAGAAGCAGTTCCCTGCATTGCTGCTTAATAGATTGTCAGGAAAATGACTGACATAAATACTTAATTATAAGTTCTGTCAAAAAATACAGCCTGTTTAAATGGCATTTAACAGCAGTTAATCCTGAGTGGCTGAAGCAATTGTCTCATGTCTTTGTTCTTTCTCACCGGGTACAGCTGATCAAAAGGTAGTCAGAGATGTTCAAACGGTGAAGCTGCAGAGAAACATGGGCATGGGATTGAAAAAGAGGAAGCTTGAGGTTGTGATGGTTTCATTTCTTTGAAGTTCAAGCTCAGGTTTCCCCATGCAGCATTTCCGCTGTTTAGACAAAAAATGGCCAGTGACATTTCAGAGCAGAGAACCCAGCCCTAAAGAGAGTATCACACATTTAGCTGATAAGGTGAATCATAATGACGTTAAGTTGGATAAAAATATGTGGTTTTTCTAGGTAATCTGTTGGAGCTGAAAGTGAGTAGTCATAACTAATTATCGTTATTCATGCATAAATCTGAAACTATTGACATGCTTAAAGCTTCTATGGTCTTGAGTGCATTTATTTGTGCAGTTGCACAGAATGACTTAAACCTTGCAGTTAGCTTAGTTTGTATTCTGGGAATGCTTACAGACCTGGGGAGCAAGCACACCCTTGGTCCTGCTCCAAATTCTGCCTCTAAACCAGGCGCTCAGCTGCAAGGAAAGTGAGCTGCTACTTAGGGACTTGTATTTCTCTGTGTTGGGGTCATCAGGACTCCTAGAACCCACTTGTCCAAAAGAAATAAAACACAACACTTAACTCTTGCAGGAGATTTCACCTGGGGTTTTTAAATAGCCTTTATAAGTCCCACACCTGAGAGATTGTGGCCGGCTGGTACAAATGTCCAAAGCAATCTCTTAAGCAAAGCTGGTGGTGAACAGGTGGTGGGTGCAAAGAGAATAGCTCAAAATCATGATAAAGGAATCTTCCAAGCTTCTGGTGGTGTTTTGACTGAACACCTTCTACCTGTAAGTGAGATAAAAGAAGGAATCCAAAGTCCAAGACTTGTTACCAGATATACTACCTACAAGGTCAGGAGAAAGGGTGTTTTAACCTGTATGGAAGGGAAACTAGGTTAGATTTATGGAAGAAATTCTTTACTGTGCTGGTGGTGAGGCACTGCAACATGTTGCCCAGAGAAGCTGTGGCTGCCCCATCCCTGGAAATGTTCAAGGCCAGGTTGGATGGGACAGTGAGCAACCTGGTGTAGTGGAAGGTGTCCCTGCCCATGGCAGGGAGGCTGCAACTAGATGAGCTTTAAGGTCCTTTCTAATCCAAAACACTACATGACTGCTTTCTTCTGTGATTTATCTCTCTGTGCTGCTGCACCCTCCTGTGTCTTTCTCATAAACCTGAGGATGTGCTGCTGTGAACAGGCTGTGCAGAGGGGTGGGCTGGATACCAGTGCTTCACTTGCTGCCTCTCTGAAGGTTGCAGCTGAGCCTGTGATTAGGAAAGGAGCTAAAACCATTCTTTTCAGCAGCCTCAAACTGATCCACATTGGACAGGTTTTGGTAAAGGCCGATGAGGTCAGGATTTTTGTTTCAGCAGTCGGAATACAGGAGGGAAAACGAGAGCAAAAGAGAAAAGTTGCATTTTTTTCCTCTGTTGAGAAGACAGTTTTTCTTTTCCTCATGAGAAAATAACATATTTGCACAAAAAATGAGTAGGACTTGATAACTCCAACTGTAGTTCTCAATTATTTGTTTTTCTCTTCCCTCAAAGGAACTGATAACGCCATCCTTAATAAAATCCAGAAGGAAAACCTTTGAGTACATGAAGAGAAGGTGTACAGTGGCTCCTTGTGAGTATTTCTGGAAAGTTAATAACAATAATAATATATAATAAGAAATAACAAGAAGAAATCTTATGCACACTTAAATTACTCCCATCAAAATATTTTTGTTTGCCATGTTTTTATATGTGCCTCTTTTTTTAATGTGTTTTACAGGGGGATTTAATTGGTGCTCAATTTTAAATCCTGTACTTAACAAAGTACTGGTATAATAATGCATATCTTGGCTCTCAGTGACTTCAGATTACATTGGATGCATTCACAAAATACCCTCACATTGATGTTTTGGTGACACTTCCAAAGTGTCTTGTTTTCTTCTCTCTTCCTCTCAGCCTGCCAGTGATGCAAAGTTCCTCTCCCAAGGATTTCCACAGTATTGTCTCCCCTTTCTTTTCTTGGTTAGCGGTGAAGTAGCAAAGGGCCTTGATAGTCAGCATGCTGTGGCCTCATCAGTATCCTTAATACAGTTACATGATGTCCAGGAGAAGAAAATTTCTCAAGCTAATATTGTGCAGAGCCAATATTTGGGTAGTCTTGTAATAGTTAATTGATTTATGTTTTTATTGCCACTAACTTGTGGCAAGCTTTTCTCATTTGGGTGGATACTGGGTATGAGAATTTAATTTCTCTATCTCTTTCTCCTGTTGCATTCAAGGAGCACTGTTACATTTCATTTTGGCAGACATACACAAGCTACTTTCTTTTCCTACTCCAGAAATCAGCCGCCACCTTTATTAGATTGCCTTTGGACATGTTTACAGTTTTTTCTCTCTTGGCTGTAGCCTTTGACAGAACATGCACAGAACTATATTTGATACACATTTTGTGGGATCACAGACCCAACAGAAAAGTATTTTGAAGACTGTGCTGTTTTAGTTCTAAACTTATCTAATTATTTGAATCTGATACATTTCTTGGTTTAGATGAAAGGAAGACAGAAACATTAGTGGCACAAGTTTTCTTTCTTATCTGTTTTCAGTTGAGGTAGTTGATTAGTTTTCTGCTCTCAGCCAACTTCCCCTTAAATTTCTGATTGCATGAGCTGAGTAAAACTGGCCTGCTCAGCATTTAGCAAAACTTTGTGAAGTTCTATGCAATTCTGGACTTGCTGTATGCTTATTGTTGTAATACTGATTGCAGTAACCCATGTAATTATTGAGGTTGTGCTGGAACAGCAAGATCTGGCCATTCAAACATGACTTTCAAGTCAGGAGGCAAAATAAAGCATTGTCAATTTTATTTTTTTTTTTTTAATGCCCCGTTCCTCTAAAATTGCTCATGTGTCCCATCAATAATCTTACTGATGTGTAATCCTTAATCCTGAACTGCTGGCTCCTTGATCCTGATTTTGTGGATCCATGTAGGACTGTGAATATATCTGAATTCCTGCTCTCCAGATCTAGCTGAAAGAATTGGAGTAATGTTTTTTATATTTTCCCCATACTTTTATTTAGTGATTAGTGAACAATTCCTTGCACTGTGACAAACCCTTACCACACGTCCATGACAACTTCTGTTTAGCAATGGCATAACGTGGTTGCATCACCAAGTTTCAGTCGATGGTGTGAGGTGAGTGTCACTACGTCAGTTGTGCCTTTAAGACAACGTGTAATTTATGATGAGAATCATATGTCTGGAATGTAAACATATTCCACCACCAAGCTTTTCTTTCCCCATCCCCACTGCTCTGCACCTCATGTAGTGATACCACACTCAATGGATGTTAAACACCACAGGTGGGAGTGGTGACGTGTGTGAGCTCTCTGGGAAGGTGTGTGGTGGACTGTGCGATCCAGGGTGCTCCAGAAACAACCTGGTGCTGGAGGTGCTGTTGGGAGGTGTTTGCCTTTCCACGCTGTGGCAAATTCATGAAGAAACACGTGTGGTGCCATGTTTCAGCTGCAGACATAGCAGGTAAGCATGCCAGCTCACCCAATCCTGCCTCAGTTTCCTTGCCTGGAACACAGCTATGGTCCTCGGCTCCCTTGTCAGGCACCTGGAGATGCTGCCAATAAAACATGTAGGGAGATGCAGCCAAGAACAAGTGTTACGTGGCAGCAGTGCCCCTCTTGATTTTATTTCCCTTGGCCCCTCGTCATTCCTGTGGTTTCCTTTCTGGCTCCACCCTCACTCAGGACTCTCCAGGGAGGGAAGTGCTGCCAGTCCCCTGCCCTCTGCCACCGCCTTCCCCGACGTCCCTGGGTTTTGGGGACAAAACCGTCGGGGTTTTAGGGTTGGGGGGGGGTTGCTTTGGTCTTGGTTGGGAGTGGGCGGGAGGGATGAAGGTCCGAGAGGGGACGGTGACGCTCCGAGGCAAACGATCCGCGGAGGGATTGTCCCAAGAGGATGCCCCAGGGGGATGCCCTGGGCAGGCGGTGCTGGAGCTGATGCTGTCGGGGGCGGGTTGCAGGAAGCCCCGGCGGTTCTGGGGCGGGCGGGGAGCGGAGCGGAGCTCGCAGGGAGGGGCCGGCGGGCGGGGCCGCNNGGGCGGCACCGCCCCGGGAGGCGGGAGGGGACGGTGACAGTGGCGACAGCGACACGTGCCCGCCCCGGGACCGCGTCCGCCGAGCGAGTCCCCGGCGGCGATGGGCGGCTGCGGGCGCTGTGCGGACCCGGCCCGGAGAACAGGTAACCCCGGCAGGCAGGTGATCCCCGCGGCCCTGCCAAGGGACCCCGCTCTGCTCGGGGAGCGCTGCTTCCCCTCGCCCTCTGCCGCGGGGCTCCGCTGCCACAGAGGAACGCGAGCGGGTCGGGGGGCGGTTGTGTAGGTTGGTTGTTTTGCCTTTTTGTTTGTTTGTTTTTCTGGGTATTTGGTGCGTTTCGCCCCTTTTTTTTTTTTTTTTTTGCCAGCCAGGTCGCTCTCGCTGTTCGTGCTTCCCCCAGTCACCCAACAGAAGTAACTTTGCAGTGGGAGGCTCGGGGTTACCCCGCGCTTTGCTTTGCTCTGTGTATCGCTTTGGTGATGCTGCACCAGGTGCTTCTCGCACCTTGTGTGCATAAATCTTCTTGTTGCTGTTGGTGTGAGAAAACGACGCTGGGGAAATCCTCTCCTTACCCAGCCAGCTCGAGCTGAACTGATTCATCCCGGTGTGCACTTGCTGGCTGAAACTGAGTTGGTTGGTTATTGACTTTGACAAAATAAATAAGCCACTTAATAGTAATAACAAAACAATCCCTAAAGTGAAAACAAACAGCAAAGAAAAACATTCACACAAGTACATCAATGGAGGGAAATTACTTTAAGAGCACCTAGTTCTTTAAAAAGGATCTGTTCAAATGATTGTAAATGAAAAACAGTGTGATTTCTCATTGGTGTTCGCCTCCCACAACTATGGCAACTGGCAAGAAACCAGTTGGTGCCTTTAGTTTTATGACAGTCAGTTGTTCAAAGCACACTGAAATCTGGATTGCTGCTGCGTGGCATTAAGAACATAGAAGTTCTCACCTGGATATTGTAGTATTAATTTCCTGTGATTAAGCTGTAGAATTTGTCATGTATTTTGCAGTGATTTTGATTTGTTCTCAGAAGATGTTACTGTTGAGTGGGTTGATTTAGCTGTCAGGATGAATGGGGCGTATCTGAGTTATAATCTTACTTGTTTGATTTCTAGCTGCTGTTCAATACCATTGTAAAATAGCTTATCATAAAGCAAATAAGCTTTCATATGCTGTAGAAGATGGATTCAGTATGTGTAGTTTCACTTTCCAGTAGCAGTGGGAAGAACAATTTGAAGAAAACGGTGCAGAGAGGAAATTTTTATTTTATTTCTCAAAAATGTTGGCACTTTTTTTTTTCATAGGGATGTTAAATTTTGTGCTGTTAAGAAAAGTTTAACTCTGATTAGATTAAAGAAGGTATATGATTGTAGATGTATGTATTTAAGGTGTCCATTATAAACAAAGGCATGAGGAGGGGCACTGCTGTCCTTGTCAGGAAAGTGGGTGTCTAAATAGCACATGGATTCCTGTTATCATCCCCTCTTGGGCCACTGCATCAGACTAAAACAGTGCTAGAATTGTTGCTTATCATGTAATTTGTGGTAATTAGTACCATAACTGTCTCAATTTCACTGCAAGCTTTTTTCCCCGTGTCTTTTGCACTTGGTAATATAAGCAACTGTTTTTGAATTAACTGCACTGATGAAATACCCCTTACTTGAATAGGTGATTATTAAAAAATGTACCTGCTAAGGCAACAGGTGATCCTAAGGAGAACAGTGGTTGTGCTTTGAATGTTGAAGTTTACTGGGGTGTGACGAAGCTGGAGCCAGGCCGTGTGTGTGCCTGAAGTGGGCTGGGACCAGGGGATAAACCTCATCCCAGAAGCTTCTTTGTTCATCCCACTGAGATTTCTGGGTAATACTGAGTTTCTGATATTAAGAAGCTTGTGCTCCTTTAGCCTCCACTGTGCAGATTTGGCCATCTCATCTTTATTACTAGTTTCTTACTGATAGCTGAAGGTTGCCATGAGGCCTCCACCAGTGGCCATCAAATACATACAAGATGTGTTAACAGCTTGTGCTGTCCCTTTGTTATGTGAATTTTGGGTTTTATGTGTTTTGTTCACCAACACCTGTATCGTGAACTGGGGCTTTGAATTCCAGTGTCCAAGATGCAGAGAGTTGGGGTCTCATCACTTCCATGCTGGCTGGGGTCCCTCTGCCTGGGCATCAGGAAGAGGGAAGTTTTACCTTAGTAGAGGAGAGCAAAGCATGCCAAATATGCTCTGCATTTCCTCTGTGTTGTTTCCATTCTTGAGTGGAAAATTGCTCCCGATTTCCTCAGATTTGGAGGATTTACATTGGCACCCTTCCCACATTCCCATTTTACTTCCAGTTGTACGTGTTAGATAACACACTTCTGTAGATGCTTTTTATAAGAAAAAGATCATTTTTCCTCAGTGTATTCCTAATGAAGTTAAGCAGTGAAATGTTCCCTGGGTCCAAGGGATCTGTTTCTTAGGACTAAACTGGTGCTTGCAGGATTGTGAGGATGTCGGAAGCAGGAGTACCCTAAACTCTGATTTCAAATTGTGTATCCAAGTAACAGCTGTACCTGAGTGCACCTTTATTTTCTAATAAAATCAAATCATGGAACCAAATGAAATATTCATATTTAGGTAATACTCGTATCTCAATAGCAAGTCTTCCTTTCTGTATTCCACTGTAATCCGTGTAAGGTTTTCTGTACTCCACGTAAGAATTTAACATCCCATTGTCTTCTATGTGAGGGCCCTAATGAGGAATGGTAAGAGAAACTGGGCCAAGTCTCCCATGTTTGATCAAGTGATCGATCATCTTATTATCTGCCTGGCAATTTCTGCCTTGAAGAAATTAGCTTGGGTGTAACTACAGGTTTACCAGCATAGCCATGGAGTGGGTGAATTGCTGCGTGGGCAGATGGTTTTGGTCCAATTTAGGGATCAGTTGTAAGAAAGCCTTGTGAATGGAAACGTCACTTCTGTTAGATGTCCTCCATCTTCCCTGGATCTTGGGTATCGTGTGAGTATAAGGCACTAGGGATGTGCAGTCTGTCTGTCCTAACCTGATGATGGCCTAAGGCAAACTTGACTTTTGGCACATGCCTGTGGCCACATGCCTTGCTGTTTCAGGGCAGGGCAAATACTTGCATGAGTATAATTGTGTTTACACTAACTCATCATATAGCTACTCTGGAGTGATATAAAGGAGGGTCTTGCTATAATTTTTTTAAAGATATTTCTGAATTGCTTGTTTTTCTTAATCAAAAAATTCAGTGCTTTGAAAAGCTACCCAACCAGAGGTAATTTGCAAACCCTTTAAATTATTCTTTCAACTGAGAAATTATTTGGTAAAATATTTGTTAAGACTGTAGAAAATAAGAAGCTAATTAACTTTTCTTGAAACACTCTTAGATGGTTTTGAACTTTGCACTACAGTACATATTCAGGCAAATCAGTTGTCTCAGGGAAAAAAAAAGTCTGTGGTGTGTGCCAGTTAAGTTTGGATGGTGTAACATTAACCAGGCTCCTTGAATGAACTGTGCTTTTCAATTAAGAGAGCTCATTAGAGAGGAGAATGCAGAAGTAAGTACAATCTGAGTGATGTGGAGTAAACAGAGAACAATTAGTCCTAATTTCACATAACTCGAGGTTTTAAAGAGGTGAGAATAAATGAGCAAGATTCAATGATTTGTTTTTTCCTAAGGTACTTTTCAATAAAAGTAAAATGCTTCCATAGCTAAATTATGCGTCTGTTTCACACAAGCATAATTTGTGTATGGAACTCATTACTGCAATATCTTCCTGTTGTTTAAGATACAAATGAATTTTAGACGTTGTTTGGCAAATTAATAGAAAAAAAAGTATGCTGGGACTGTTAATCACAAAGATGCAGATACAATTTCTAGCTGAAGCAACTCCTAAATCACAGATTCCTGGAAGCCAGGAGATTATTTTGCAGGCAGAATCACAGTATAATTTCCTGACCTTATAGTCTTTCCCTGAGCATCTGTTTTCGGTCAGAGTTAGAGGCAGCTTATTGGGCTAAATTGATATTTGGAGTGATGTAGTCCCCTTGCATGCTATATGTGATGGAAGTTTGGATGGGTTTTCCTGAGATCACTGCTACTTTGTCTGGAATGGTTTCAAGCAGGTGAAGGTTAGATGTGACTTCAATTTTCACACTTTAGGAAAACCCTGAGGTAAATAGTGTGCTCAGTGCTGTGTTTCCTTAAGTTTTAATTAAATGGCTATTTGTAACCATAATCTGTTAAAAGCACAGATTGAGCTGACATTTTGCGAGGCTACACTACTGCTGCAAAGTTCAATTGTTTTATCATTTGTGAATGATTGGATTATTGTGTGAAAATCTGGAGGATGTTATGATTTCAGTTTTGATTTCTATTTTCTTAAATCTATGCTGCTTTTTCAAGGAGCCTTTTTTATTATCTTTTCATAAGCAGCCTGCTGACCTTTAGGCATTTTTTTTTTTAACCCTTGCTTTTGATACTTTCACTGCCTCCTGTTAAAACCTACGTCAGGGCTAATGGGGACAAATTGTGTGTTTCCTCCATCCTTTCTCATTGACTTCGGCTGGTGCTTGTCTAAGGAAAACAGATCCTTGAGCTGGGAGTTTTCAAGGCTGCTTATGGAATTGGAGCTGGAACATTTCCAGTGCAGTCGTGTACGTATCCGACCTCCCCTGCTGCCAGAGAAGACCCTTGTGTGGGTAGATTGGTCTTACAGGGGAGCCCCTTGGTAACACTGTCTGGTGTTCCTTATTTAAGACCAGTTATTTTCCTTTCTTGCTCCTGTTTTTTTGGTAAAGTGTACGGCGAGAGTCGGAGCAGAGTGACCCAGGGGGTGACTTTTCTTCCCGCCGTGGTGGGTGCCTGTTTCGTGTGTATTTACACAGATGCTCCTTCACTGGCCTGTTTTCACTTTCCCACAAAAACAACTTGCTAAAATGCAAGCTAAATACTAACGTAGGTTTTGAGATCTTTGTTTTGTTTTGTTGGCCTTTTGGGATGGGGAAAAAAAAAAAAAGATGTTATTCATATCCTTCCTTTCTGGGAAGTACTTGTACCCTTGGCAATTCTTCCTGTTGCCCATTCCTAAGAACTACAGTTGTAGTCTGTGAAGTAAATTTCGCTTTACTGGAAATTTTAGGTTTGGGGGAATTTTATTGTTTTGGAAATTCTTGGAATTGTATAGCTTTGTTGCCTTAAGATCTGAGAAAAGAGCTAATTTAGAAAGAAAAGATTTGTAACTTTATGTAACACTGTAAATAAAGACACGGAAGCAGCTCTTTTCAGGATTTATGAGTGTAGACTTTGATTCTTCCCTCCCAAATAGATAAGCCCTGCTCTAGAAGTAAGTTTCTAGCCAGGACAGAGTATATAGTCTATGTCGTTTGAAAATCTTTTAATGGAGATGAATGGAAACGAGATGACCATGCTAATTTATTTGAGCAGGCATTTATCTTTGTTGCCATTGATGTGGAGGTGGTGATGATCTGGAGCTGTCAGCAAGGATGGGGCAGTCTCTCTCTTAGCTCATTTTGTCTTGGCTATGAAATTTTTTTTTTTTTAAAGCCTGACTCATTTGGGTTTAAGTGAGGAGGGATTACAGAGCTCAGTTCTTTGAAATTTTATTGGATGCAGGTTCCCCTTGAAGTAAAAGCCTATTGAACCTAATGGTTTTGACAATTTCAAATAAAAATATCCACATGAATGAGCATAACTCAGCTCCTTGTCGCTGCTTCCCTGGGTTTCAAGAGGAATGTTTTTTTGCTGTCTTCCCTCATGGGAAACATCTGCAGAACCAAATGGCAAGTCATTAATGCTCATTCAATAGCAGGCTTTGTTCCCAGTTTCTTGTACTTGGAAACAATTAACTGTAGAGTTTTGTTATGTCTTGTTTCTGTTTTTAAATGCAAACATCTAATTCCAGTTACATATTCTAGTGGATTTTGTAGAAATCCTGCTGTTTGAGATTGCTTGTAATTATTTTAGAATATATACTCCTTACCCAAATTCAGATAGTGGGAATGGTGCTTTTGTGGTTGGGATGTGATTTTATTTTATTTTTAATGTATAAGTGGCTGAATTTTGCTCATATCTTTATAACTGTAATTTAAGATACAAATCTCATTATAAGCTAAAGGAAGACATTTATGTTCACTTCAAGAAGATTTCTGGTCTCTCATATCAACCAAGCAACCTTGCTTGCCTCATAGTAGCATTTTGCAAAAAATCTGTCTGCTTTTTATTCTAAGCAGATGAAAGCTAAAGAAGATCATGCATTCATCTACTTGGATGTAAAAGTTGTTTGAATCAGAAAACTTCCAGATCTATTTATCTGACTGTGAGCAGTTTGTGTTTCAAGACACTTGCCAAATTGCTGACTCCTGTCCATATCTACTGGACACAGGGAACTGGAATGTGAATAGTTCTTAAATCCTTTAAGAAACATTACTACATCTTTAAAGGTTTTTGTTGACACCTGTTGAAAAATTTTGGTTTTGAGCTTTGTGATTTTAATCCATGAGCCACAACAGGAGATTGCATAATTATGACAGCTGAATTTAAATACCTTTTAGTCAGCATCCACCAGAACTATACATCCATCATTAATAAACTCTGTGTTTTGTTGGTTAATTAAGGGCTAAGTGGTCATAATTTGTGCACTTAACATTTACTTTGAGAATATATGAATGGGGCATGATAATGACAAGTGTGGTGGTCAGCTTGTTCTGTTCTACACTATCCTGCCTGGAGCTATGTATGCATGAAAGGAGAATTAAAAACCAAAAAAACCCACTGTGGTAGCAGTGTACAAAGGAGCAGCCAGTGTGGTTGGGCAGCATGAGAAA
The DNA here is from genome assembly GCA_013397135.1 of Pachyramphus minor. Taxonomy (NCBI): domain Eukaryota; kingdom Metazoa; phylum Chordata; class Aves; order Passeriformes; family Tyrannidae; genus Pachyramphus; species Pachyramphus minor. The sequence goes on from VYXB01010738.1 coordinate 437,285, forward strand.
GAAGCTGTAGATATGCTGAAGGGAAGGTATTTAAAGTTTAGCAAACTTTACCCCACCCTGCCTATGGCATATTTACCCCAGATGAATCAGAACCAAATAGTTTTTTAAGCACTGTGTAATGTGTGTCTGCAGGTTTTCACAGAGCAGGTTTGTCCTATAGAATCATAGAACTGAAAGTGAGTTTTAAATTGCTTCATCAGGTGTCATTCTGGCTCAACAATGCCAGCATTTCTGTTTTGGGGAACTTTTCTGATTAGATCACTTCCAGGGGCCAGAATTAACAAAACCTGGCTTTGCTATAGTTGAGGTTCTCTGAACTTCTGCAGGTAAAATACTGAACAGGCCACTTATTCATCCCAGCATGATATTCTTATATTTTTATTTTTGACCCTTTTATTCCAGCTTAAAATAGTTACTAGAGTTGTAGTTTGTGGTTTTCTTTATAGTGATGCCAGTATTTAGGGACTTCAGCTTTAGCAAACTGAAACCCCAGTGTTAAGACTTTGGAAGTGCTGAAGTGTAAATGCCAATGCACATAAGTTAAATTTACCAACTTTATCTGATCTCAGTGGGAAAATAATGCTGTAACAGAACCTGGAGACAAGGTGCCTATTTCTAGTGCCAGGAGGCTGAAAACTCAGATGGTATAAGGAAAGATAAACCTCAAGGCTGGTTCGTTTCTGTGAGAAATGACTGTCATTTGGAGACGTGTGCTGGCATATGTTTAGTCTCTACCATTGGCAATAAAAATGTTTAAAGGAGTTAAATGAGTCTTTAGGTTATGCTGCCATTTGCATGCTGAACATTTTGCTGTCATGACTTCAGGGGAGCAGTGTGACTGACTTTAGTTGTATGCATTGGCTTCATATTTAAAGTACTAAATTATTGTCCAGGATGAGACCTGCAGACACTTGCTACAACACATCAACCTTCCTTTAGGGGCAGTTGCCTTCAACCTCCTGCCTTTGGTAATTAAAAGCCTGCAAAAACACTGGGGCATTTTATCTGGAGATAAACCTGAGCCGTGTGGAGATGTTAAATGTGAAAGGACATTTAATCACGCAGGTCAATACATATTCAAAGTAAATCTCAACTCTCCTGTGTGCCCAACTCTCACCAGGAGCTCTGGGTCTGGCTTGTGCCATGTTGCTGTTGTTGGGAAGAGGAACATGCCCTAGTAAGGAAAAAAAAAAAGGAGCAAAGCGACACCTTAAGTGCAGGTTTTAGCGTTATCATCAGGCCATTTTTATGAATCAGAAGTGTTCTGTTTAGGTCAGTTTGGTAAATTGTTGTTAAAGAAAGAGTCATGCAGAGCTTTTAATAGATCTTTCCTCTAGTCACTGAGTTTTGATAAGAAGTGTGACAATAATAGTTATTTAGGGAGCAGTGCTGGTGCACGCAAAAGTGATTTGCATATGGTCACAGACTTATATAAATATATTATTTAAATGCTAGTAAGAGGCACTGGTTGATTTGGCCTCCTGTGGAAATGAGTCTCCAATTTCCTTCCTAGGTTTGTTTTCCCTGAGAGTTATGGAAAGGGAGGATCTATTTCTGTGCACCTCTTGTTATAAAAATAAACCTTTTGTTGTGAGAGAGGGGAACAGGGGGTTGAAGGAGAGAGTGAGGAGGGAGGAGGTGCAGGGCTGGATTTCCACTGGAGCTGCTCCTAAGGGTACCAGCTCCTTCAGTGTTGGTGTATCTGCCTCTCTCTTGTGTTGTTCCTTATGTGAGCCCTGATAAACCTCATTTCTTTTTGGAGCTCTTCTTATTTCTCTCTTACTCTGTTGGTACCTACATCTCTCCTTCCTCTTGCTGCTCATCAGCTTTCCCTCTTCCCCTGCTCCAGGTGCCACCATTCCCAGGGATCACCCGATGTGGTTGGGAACAATGAGGCAAATGATAAAACAGATATAGTCAATGGTGAAGAAGTATCCCAATTGCTGGTGTGATCTCAGGACATGGCATGGTGCATTCCAAGAGCAGGATCTGTCAGTCCGGGATCTTTCCTGGAGTCTGGTTTGAGGTGCATCCCCTATGGCACAGGGCTGCAGGAAGCACATCTTCATGCAAAGGTGTCCCTGGAGAGGTCTGATGCTCAGCAGGTGTGTTTGCACTGTAAAGATCAGATTTTGTTTGTACCAGCTTGGTACAGTCCCATGAATTAGACTGAAAAGATTGAAAGGGCCTCCTGGCTTGCATAGGTACAATTACAAGCCACAATATTTTGAAGGAAGCTGAAAAAGTGGAAGGAACTTGTGAAATATTTTTGTAAAAATACACCCAAACACTTCCTCCTTCATTTCCTCCACACATACTCATCATTTTTCTTGTGTTTTAGAATAGACAGAAGCAAAATGAAAGCAATACTTTCATAAGCTGGAGGCAGGTGCAGGTTTTTTTCTCAGTAACTTTCACTATCAGATACTATTTTAGGATGCTTGTAGCAGCTGGTCGTTCTGTTACTTCTCATAGCTCCTGTCTGCTCATAAATGTTGAGAAAAAAGCCCTCCAGATTGTGCAAAGGAGCCTTTAATGAGTTAAAGTGCCCTTGTTCCTCTCGTGTGATAAGTGGAGGAAGATGTGTGCTTGCTTCATGTGTTCGTGAAAGATGAAGCTCATCACCTTTGAGCCAATTAAAAATCAGGAAGTCAAACATGGGATCTCAAAGCCCAGAGCCTAAAATCCAGGGATTTGTAAAAAAGCCCAACTCAAAACAACAAACCCCAAACCTAAAATAGAAAACATTAATTGAGATATCTGTATTGTCTGCATGGAATGAACAGGCTTTTCTTAAACTTTGTATTTACCTTGGGTGCTATTTGTCATCTACTGCAAGGACTGTAGATTTCTTTCACCTCACATCAAGAAAATAAGGCTGGTTTCTTTTGATTATCTTATTTCTATTGAAGCCTACAAAATGGTCTGTTATGAAGCATTGGTGCTAATTTGGCTGGCAGCAACAGGTCAAGTTTCTATTTTGTTTTAGTTTAGCATCCTGCTATGCTTTGCAAATGAGTCTGTTACCGTAGAGCAATAGAAGAGCAGGATCTGCATCCACAGACTGCCATCATTTGAAACCCTACAGGGAAGCTTAAGCTCAAATGCAATGGGAAGAATTGGAAGCTGGCTGAACCTTGACCCTGCTTTAGCAGCAAATCACCTGTGCAATGAAGATGTTAGCTACACCACAGCAGTATGCTCCCTTTGATGCTTGTTAGTGCTAAAAATAATTCCAACACTGATTTCCCCAGGGTAATTAGTCTGTGCAGAATCAGATTGAGATTAGACTTTTTCTGGTGCCTTATCAAATTTAACTTCAGCTATTTACCATATGCTGCAGGAAGAAAATGCTGTCTCAGTTTCTCTATATGAAGATGTATGTGTCTAATTCAGTGTCCTGTGTTACCTTCTGGGATCATACCCAGGGAGGAATGGCCTCAGGCCCACCTAGGTCAACCTTTCATTTTGGACTTGTTTTTTTCTGCAAAGGAAGTGCAACACTGGATTGAAGGTGTTGATAATCCAAGGGACATCCTGCCCCTGGTAAGGTATTCCCTTTTCAATATTATATATGAGTGTAAGTAGTGCTGGGTTTGGAATGCTCCAGTACAAACTGGTAATGCTGAACAAAGGGTTACTTTATTTGGATGATATTCTCTTGTCTCTGTGTCTGTTGGTACTTAGCATAAAGTGACTGTATTTCCAGATCAGGCACTGAAATAAACCATTGCAAAGAAGGAAGTGTTGGTTTCTTTAGAAAAAGTCATTCCTCTCAGTAATGATTTGTATTTGACTGTGTTTGAGATACCATGATAATTAAAAACCTGGAGTGCTTGATATGATCTGTTATAGAAATAACCAGCCAGCACATACAGTGGTTGTTCTGCCAGCTAAGAGCTATTTTCCTGATATTTTCTTTTCTCTCTCAGGGAGCAGTGGTTTAATTTATGGCTTCTAGGGCCAGAGAGTGAATTTATAGCAAAAAGATAAAAGAAGGATATGAAAAAAAAGACCTCAGTCCCTTACTCCCCTTCTCCCTTATCTCTTTCTGGATGTCAGCCTTGTTTCTCAGCACACTGAGTTCAGAAACTATAAATGTAAAGAGGTTATACTCATATTAGAACTTTCCGTAGCCAAATATTATTTTGCATAGCAGAAGTGTAATTAGCTTTGCTTTAATTTTTACAATGTCTCGTGTGTGAGGTTTGAAGTCAGTGAGTGTGCCAGACAGGCAGAGATTGGGGTGAATATCCTCTGCCAGAACAGCCAGAATCAATAAAGGTTTTACAGAGAGAGTTTCATTAGTTCTTTCTAATTTGAACCTATTTTAATATGCATCCAAGTGAGGAGCATCTTCCTAATGCATGTTAGTGTTTTCAGCTGTGATGGTTTTAAATGGTTATTACCATTTAGTTTTAGCTGAAAACATACTGGCTGAATCAGACCTTAAAGGTGGGTGGCATGCACACTGACCCAGAATTTTCACCTTAATTGAGTAAACAAATTGAATACAAGGATTAATAGATTTATGGAAGCTGTAATAGTGGTGGTGTGGTGCTCAGCAGTGTTTCTCTCACCTTGCTGGCTTGGGAGATGATGCTTAAAAGTATTAGCAGGAGTGTCTCATGGTGCCTCAGTGAGCAACGTGCACTTTGGGTGCGCAGGGAATGGTTACATAGGGAAGAAAGACAATCTATTTAATAATTTCCAATGTGTAAATCAATTTGGGTTTGTTTAGTTTATTTGTTTAGTTATATTGGGCACTTTTATAATGTTTTCAGAGTGTCTTGCAGTATTTCTCACTTGTGGCTTTGCTGGCTTCCTGACAAGACAGTAAGTGAAGCAGAATTGCAGAATGGTTTCTCTAGGCTTTCAGTTGCTTTTGAAATATCTCACTGAGCCACCTGTTAGAACATCTAAAAAATAATTTAGCTCTAAATATTATAACAATTTAAGGGAGTACATACGGAGTGTTACAGTGAAGGAAAACAAAGCACATTAAAAAAAATTAAAAAAAATCCCAAGGACTGTAATGAGAAGATACTTAAAGGAGGATAAAATGCTAGAAATATTTGTTCTACCAGTCACAGTGAGCTGTAACCAACTTTTCTGTCACTAATCCTTTCCTTCTTGCCACTGTTGCCCCCAAAAGAGGAGACAGCAAAAGAAAAGGATATAATAAAAATGGCAGGTGCAATCAAAGTGGTGTCTCCAAAGGAAAACATTAAACCATATGGATTCTTCTGAGCATTTGAGATTTAGCAGCTTATTAAAGAGAGGGCTGAAGAAGATGGACTGAAAAGATTTTTTTATTTTCTTGCATAAAAACAAGGAGCCATTCAATTAAAACCAACAGAGTTAAAATTGATAACAGGAAATGTTTCTCTTTGAATGATTATTGTTTGCAGATTTTTTGCCATTGAAAGGTAAAGAATAAAGAGGCCAAGCTTAGACCAGGAATTTGGCAAAGTATGTCTTTTTTCCTTGTGGTTGCTTAGGGAATATTTGGCGATACAGTTGGCAACGAACTTGTGAGCCTGGGGAAGGAAGAGGGAAAACTTCTGGCCTATGGAGGATAAGGACTATGTGAACAACATGTTGGTACTGAGAACAACATGTTGATACTGAGAACACACTTTTTACAAGCAAGGGAGAATTTATCTCTCTGAAATTAGGTGTTTTCTGTTGCTGTTGCTCCATATGGCATGGTAGAGGGTATCCCAGTAATCCGGGCACCCCTGGCTCCAGCACCGTGCTGGGGTGGTCTCAATCCCCCATCTTCCAGTGATCCCTGGGGAACAGATTTCTGGTGGTGGTGGTGATGTGTGGGTCTTCTGCTTGAACTGGGGAAGTGAAGAAAGGGCCAATCTGCAGATGACATCTGTGAGAGAGCATTTGCCATTCAGACTGTATTCACCCTTTTCTCAGAACAGACTGCGTTTTTTTGTTAATGGTACAGCGTAGCCATCATTGTGGTTAGTGGCCAGACTTCGCGAACGAAGATCTGTGGAAGGTCTTTGTACGCCTTCCAGCCTGCGCATTGGATTTATTTTAGGTGGGACACAGTGCGCGCAGAACTGAGCCCACCCTTTAATCCTGAGGTTCGTCTGCCGGGGCCAAGCGAGCTTGGACAGTGGCAGCGAGGTCCTCAGGACGTAGGTGGATCGCCTTACAGGGCTAACGGGCTCCGCCTGCCCGGGGAGTTTCCCCGACCGGGAATTGAACCCGGGCCTCGGCAGTTACAGTGCCGTGTCCTTAACCACTAGACCACCAGGGGCTCCATTGTGGTTAATTTATTTGTAAATATAGTATTTATATAGGAGAAGTTATAGCTGCAGCAGGAATGTGGCTGTAAAGGTTCAGAGGCAGAGTATGGCCAAACTTCTACGCAATCTGATGACCAGGGATGGGCTTATTTCTTCTGTGGCCTCAGTTTGGCAACTTGGTGCTCTCTCTGCAGCAAATAGAGTCAATGTGTTGCCCCAGTGTGGGAGCTGCAACGTGACAGGTTACTGGAGTCACCCCTGCTGTCTTGACCAAACCCTGTAAACTTTTCATCCAACTTTTTTCCCCTTTTTTATTTTTTTTTTAATTTATTTTAATTCTACTGTGTTTCTGTCTGGCTTGAGGAAGACTCTGCTCAATCTGAGTTAAGTGTAAGTGTGTCTCAGAGATACAATATGGTCCCTGCACCATCCTTCCTGAATGGGCATTTCTATCCAGCAACTGAGGCAATGTAACTGTGAAAAAAAACATTGGACTTGGGGAAAGTAACTGGAAAAACCTACAGGAAAAAAATCCGCTGCTAGGGAACAAAATCTCAAAGCAAACAAAATAAAAACAACAGTGGTGGATCATCAAAATGAGAGGGGTGGAGAACAACAGGAAGGCAGTAGGAAGCAGTAGGAGCCTTGGGAAGTGGATGTTGAGCTGGGCTCTGCCTTTCTTTGCAATATCTTTGCTTCAGCAGGTTTCTGTGCATGTAGGCGAGCAAAGCAGAGAGCACTGGCAGCAGATGAGCTCTTTAAATGAGTCCCAACAGTGCGTTTCGTAATGTTTTGTGCAAATGTGTGCACAAATGTGCACACATTGTGCTTAATAACTTCTCGTGCTGGCATGTGATGGGTGAGGGAGGCCTTGTCAAGATTTTATGCAAAGAGAGAAGAGCCGAAGGGAAAGCTCTCAGCTGAAGAGAGCAAATTCAGACACATCTCAGTGAGCTTGTGCAAGGCATCAGGTGCTGCTCCAGCACAGGCATCACTCTATCTCCAGTCAAATAGGATTGGTATTTCTTTTCCCTCTCTAAATCTGTTCATCTTGTGCTTCAACCTGAGTTCAGTGAGAAAGGCAGACCTACCATGCCTTTGTGTGCTTCAAATCTTCCTCTGTGAGGTTCAGAAAATTATTTTTACTTCTCGGTGGTGTTGTGAGGGAGAAAATAATTTCAGTTTGTTCATGTGCACTTTGATACTGTGGCTGACTTCTGGAGATCGAGGTGAAAGTACTACGTTAAGCTGATATATCTATACTAGCACATCTTCCTATTTGGGCTAAACTTATTATTGCCTTGTGAATGCATGGAATTACTGGTATTATTTATTATTAATATAAAGGGGGGAGGAGAGGATTGTGCAGCTTTAGTTTCACAGTAATTCAGTTTGAGCATTTTTTGTAGAGCCTGAAGGCTGCAAGTGTGGTGAGGTTAGTCATAAAGTTATTTAAATAAGTTATTAAGTAACAGACTCTGCAACCTCATCAAAATTAATGGTGTAAGAGTAGATTTCTTTGGAAACAGGTTGATGTCTCTGTCTGGATTCATCCAACAATTGTATTTCTGTTGCCTGTTCTGTCTTTTTTCCTAGCGATCAGGAAGATAGTGGAATAAATGTGTTTTTTTGTCAACTGTGCAATAGTTACGAGGTAAATACACTGTGAGTTTTGGGAGCAACCATCATGTAGCTATTGGTTATATACTTCTAAGGACATGGGTATATGCTGTAACCTTTGAGTGTGTGACTGTAAAGGAGTAAATCTACAGGTTTCATCAGCTTTTTTCTTAATGAATTTTGATGATGATTGGACTACCTCTGCTTCCCAGAATAAGGATGGTTGCTCAGCTGTTAACCACGGAAGAGTCTGCCTGTGAGGATATTCCTGTGCACAGAGGTGTCAGTTTGACTGCTCTCTTATGATGCAGATACAGTAAGTGATTTTGTTGTACCCTTTTTTTTTCTTGTCCCTCCCAGCTGTGTAAATGTTCAGGATGAGTTAACTCAAAGATGAGTCCACCAGTAGGTTTTCAAAGTCTGTAGATGATCCAGCCATCCTTATTTGTCCTCTCTGGATCTCAATTACCTTCTTTATGAGGAAAATTGATTCTACAGCATCAACGTGCACAGTGGGTTAATGTAAGGGAGTGCTTAGGAGTTCCAGCTGGGATTCCACATATCCAATGTGCCCTCTTCAGCCTCAGCCACCTAGTTTGTGGAGCCATTTTCTGTGTGTGCTTGTCCATTAACATGTCCTGTAAGAATCCATGTAGACTTGGAAATAGCCAACAAAACCCTACATAGCCTGGAAAAGTGTCAGCAGAAATGTCAGTGCCAGCTTTACCAGCAGGTTTCATGTGCTCGCATTATCACGATTTAACTCCCATCAGTAAGTTTTGTACAGAAACAGTTTCAAATTGGATAAATCTCAAGTTTTCACAAATCAGGACTTGGCAGAAGAAGAAATACAATGTCTCCTCTTAGCAATCATGAAGTAGTGGGCAGACATTGCATTTTTGTGTAGGAATAAATACTTGTTCTGGCTGTTTTCCTCCTAAATAATCAAACCTACCCACCAGATTGTATTTGAAAGCACTTACTAATGTGACATGCTCCGTTTTAACTGTTTAGAAAAATGACTGAAAGTTTTAAGATGAGACAACATGAATCATAGTCTTGAGCGGCTGTTCACTTTTGTGATTGACTTGCTTTCTTCCTACGTTCCTTTTAGTCACCCTGGGAATTGCTGAAGCTCTTCTGTGCAGGAGGCATTGCTGAGATTCCCCTCGCAGCAATGGACTTGGATAAACCATCCGTATGGGGATCCCTGAAACAGAAAACTAGGCCATTCCTGCGAAACCTGAGCGTGAGGAAGACGAAGAAGAGGTCTAGCAAAATGATGAAGAGGACAATGCACTCCTTGGACCGATGTCTGAGTGTGTCAGTGCCTGACATGCTGGAGGTGGAGACTCTTACAGAGGAAGAAACGACTTATTCAAGTACTCAGGTGCTGTCGAGCAGCTCCCCCAAGAGCTTTTCCAGGTCTGTGATGTCGCTGAAAAGCAGAAACGCTTCAGCAAGGGCAGTGGGAGAGGACTGGCCGTGGCTGTCACAGCAGGTGACACGGACAGAGGTGATTGTCACCCCCCCAGACTCGCAGGCTGCGGGCAGCCCCGTGTCCGAGGGCAAAAGGAAATCCAGCGACGACCTCTTTGAGCTGCTGCAGAGCTCCCGCCTGAGCGCTGCTCTGACAGACGAGGGGGCAGAGGTAGGTGCTTGAGAATCAACCAGGCTCAGCGGCCCCCTCGGGCTCATTGTGCTCTTCCTGAATTGTCTGGGTTAAAAAGGGGTGGAAGATCCACCCAAGGCCAGGCTGGATGGGGCTCTGAGCAACCTGGTCTAGTGGAAGGTGTCCCTGCCCATGGCAGGAGGTTGGAATGAGATGATCTTTAAGGTCCTTTCCAACCTGAACCGTTCTGTGATTCTGTGAGGACAGGGCTCTATTCAAGGAATGAATGGGGAATACAAATAAGTGTAAATTTTACATGATATACATGTAATTCAGCTATCCTTTCTGTCAGTCTGGAGCTGCAAAATAACCCTGCTCCATTTTTTAATTTTTCTAATTTTTTTTTTAAGCATTGTATTATTTTTTAATTAGATAATTTAATTTAATTTAGATTTTTCAGGTTTGTCGGAGTTGCTTGCTTGAATCAAAAGTTGTTGCAGCCCTCTGAGCTCTGAAAGGCAGTGCATTTGCTTTTTAGTTACTGTGGTTTTCTAGGATTGCTGTGTAGCAAAATCAATTTACCATTCATCCACTCACGACCCAGATGAAGGCAGTAGGTGAAAGATGACTGTGAGCAAGTTGAATTCTGCTTGTCTCTGGAATTAACCAAAACAAGCACGTGATGGAGAACAGAACATGCAGCATCATGCTCAGGACTGTCCTTTGGATTTTTGTCGTGATGATTTAGAGGAGTTGCAAAACCAGTATGCTCCCTCTATATTCCCTGTCATGTTTCCCTTCCCTCCCACCTCTGTGGTCAGTATTTATGTGGCTGGACATAATTTCCCATGCACAGGAGGATCAGAGACCAGTGTGCTCCAAAACTGACATGAGACTTATTCCTGCCTGGCCTGAGCAAATTGGGAACCCTGTGGAGTTGCACGATGGCTTCATAAAACAGACAGCAGGTGAAGATTGGGGCTGCATGAAACACTTCAGGAAAAATTTGTTTTGTTTATATTTTGTGGAAGTATGTGTCCTCCTGTTGAGTTCTCAGTGGGAAGGTTAGATTTTGAACTTTTTGAGACCTTTTTCCCATTACCTAGTTGTTGCAGTTATGGCTGGTTTCCTTAGTCATTCGACATTCAAAAATGGCAACCAGGCATTTTGGTTTAAACTCCTCCTGGGAATGGTGATTTCACAGGTTAATTATTTTTAACAGGTTAATTATTTTTTAACTGCACCGTTCAAAATGATGGTTAGTGCTGCTGTGGGGAAAATGGTCGTTTCTGATATAAACTGCTCGTTCTACATCTCAAAGGCCTGTGTATTCCTACCAAATCAGTGTTGGTTCCTCGTCTGTTGTGATGCAAAGTTACTGACCATCACTTGCAGTTTAGTGTTGCTGAATTGTTCACACATTGGCTTCATCTTAGTGCAGTGTACCATTATTCAGAGGGCTCCATAAAAAAATGGCTGAAATAGTATATTGCATTGTTTCTGTGCTCAAACTTTACTCAAAAGTTGTAGCATGTCAGTCAATACATGGCAAATATATGGACTCTCATTATTGTGGGAGTTCTTCCACGTTGTGTTAATGACAGCAGCAGTTTTCCCCTGCTGTTGTAGACTGGAAACCCTAATCTAAAATTTAACCCTAATCTAAAATTTCCTACAGCACATGGCAAATCATACTAAATCCTAATTTGATTTTGGGCTAATGAAGTGTTCAAGGAGAATGAAGTACCTGTGCAGTGATGGAATAGCTTAACTTCAAGTCAAGTTTCCTCCAGATGTACAGTCTGAGTCTGGCTTATTTTCTGCAGCATTTGTATCTTTGCCTAAATGTGTATTTCTGTATGTGCTAGTGTGTGTAAATCATTTAGTATTTATGGCAAATCATCTCACTGTGTGAATATCTTTCCTTCCTATAATCTGCCTCCAATACAACTTTTAAAGGCAGAAATATCATTTTCCTCAAAAATATATAGGAGAGAATGAAGCAAAGGAAAGTAGAAATGGATAAGGAATATTGAACAAATTTAATTATATTGAATCTGCTTCAATAGTGGAAGTTGTCCTTGCCCGTGGCAGGGAGGTTGGAACTAGGTGATCTGTAAAGTGCCTTCCAACTCAAATCATTCTATGATTCTATGAAAACCTCAATATTCAGCTTTGCTTGTACTTAAATGAAGAGGATTTGTGCTCTGTGTGTCTTGGATAGGAACAGTTTGTTACAGAGATTGTTAGTTTCTGAACATTGGTAGGGTTGCTGTGAGGAGTAACCTAAGAGTTCAGAGAACAAGGACTGTTCTTTTGTGAGCATCACTCACTGCTCAGGGAGGTAAATCAGAGGGAAGGCAGATCCCTGGAATGAAACAAACTAAAAAAAGCAAAAATGTAGGTTGAGCTCTTCCCCCCCCCAAATTGCTTGTCACATGCCACCTACTCATTTCCTGGTTGTCTTTGGCCACCCGATATCGTGAGATGCTTTCCTCGTGCATGATCGTCACTGTGGGCTTGTGGTTTTCTCATTCGTCTGAACTCTCCGTGCAGAGCTGTTGGTGCTCAGAACATGCCATCTCCAGCAAAGGCTCTTGCTGTTTTTCCATTTGTTGAGAGATTTACTTTCTCTTCTCCACTGCAGCCCAGTCAGGCAAATCTGAGGGGTCAAGAGGCGAGTGAATTTGCATTGAATCCCTCCCGCCCCGCCTGATTCAGGTTGTAAAGGGCTCCAGTAGTGTCACTTTTTTGCTGTTGGGTTTTGTCCATGGCCACGTGTCATTGCTGGGGTGTTCTGACACCACTTTGTCTTCTTGCCAACGCTTTGCAGTGAGTCACTGGCAACCCACAGCCTTGTCCTGTTGCTGATGCAGTCAGTGCCCTTGTATTTTTAATCATTCTGCAGAAAACGAAGAGATAGAAGTTGTAAATCTGTCAAGAGGAACTTTTGATTCTTTTAAATATATATGTATTCATACATACACTCCTGCTTGCTTTGTTTTCACACAGATACGTTTGGGACTATGGCCCCCTTGGATGTCCACTTTTGTTTAAAGTTACAAATGTCACAGTAGTTTGATAAAAATAAATATTTCAGGACCAAATTTTCACCAAGACCTTTGTCTGTATTCAGTGATCTCATTGCAATTAGCTACCTGGTATAATAGTAATTTATGTTAGGAGGAGCTACAATGTAAAAAACTAAGCTTTTTTACTTAAAATTATAATTGGTGTTCAATATCTGTGGGTGTGATACCAGTAAACAAAAAGCTGAAAAAAGACAAAATCATAACTTTGAGGGAGTAATTTTTTTATTATAAATTATATCAAGCTACCCAGGATAGTGCTTTTTAAATTATTATAATTTCAGTGCAGTTCTTTGATCCTGTGTTTATGCCATGTAAAACAAGCTGTAAAGAGAAACCATTGTCTGTGCCAACGATGGTGCCTGAAGGAGACTCTTGTGAAGCCAGAGACTCCAAGAAATGCTGAGTTTAATGCACACAAGTGAGATTTTATGCATACTAGTCAGAAAATTCAAAGTTAGGGTTCCCCTAGCAGCTGTAACTCAGCTCTGTTGTGTGAGAAAATTCTTCTGCTGCTCTTTATGATGATAATTTTTTCCAGTTTTAATGTGTTTTTGCAAGGTGGCCAAGTTACGATTACTGTGGGAACCATAATGTTAAATTTTGTCTGTCATGCAAGGGAAATTTTACTTGCAATGTTGAATTACTCTACTTCCTGATATGTAATATATGTATTCGGGGAGAGGAGGAGGAGGTGAGGAGTTACACAAAGGGTATTTATATTTATTTCAGCATATCAATATATCTAAGATTTATGTACTTGGGTGCAGGAACTGGTTCTTTTTTAAATGTCTCTATAGTGCTCCACACAATGCCTCTCTCATCTGAGAGGTTTGGATGTTACCACACTGCACATAATAACGTTTTCACATGAGGATCGAATTCCACCTTGTGTGCATTTTTGTGGACTGAGGTTATTCTTTGCATAAATCTTTGTATTTGAATGGGCTCTGAGTGCCCTGCATTAGACCAAAAGAGTTGCCCAGTCACGTAGGTTCCTCTTCAGCTTAAAAGATGATCGTAGGCTGTTCTAGCAGTCAAAATAGTATCAGAGGTGTCTTGACTGATGAATCCCTTCTGTGTGTCCAGTCTAGATGTCGTGCCAGTGTAGCCTCAAGTTTTTTGATGAGTCAGTATTTAGGAAGAAGTGTTTGACTTCCTCTCCTATGCTGGGCACTGGATAAAAAAAAACCTTTGGATCTTCCACTTACTGCAGAAAGCAGGAGGAAGTACATGCCCAATGTATTTTTTTTTCTCTTTTGTCATGGTTTAACACTACAGGCAGCTAAATATGGCACAGCTTCTTGCTAACTCCCCCCTCAGTGTGAGACATCATCCTGCATCCCGGAGTGTGTTGGGAAGAGAATCAGGGAAAACGAAGGTGAAATCGGTGGGTTGAGAAAAAGACAGGAAAGGAAGAGAGAATTATTTAGGAGAATGACAGAACAATTAAAATATTCAAAACAAGTGATGCACAGTGCAGTTGCTTATCACCTCCTGACTGATGCCCAGCCGGATCCTGAGCAGTGGTCCCTGTCCAGCAAGAACTAAAACATCAGTCGTTATCAACACTGTTCTCATCCTAAATCTAAACCACAATACTGTACGAACTTCTAGGAGGAAAATTAACTCTATTCCAGCCAAAATCAGGACACCTGTCCCTTTGACCGTTTCTTTTTAATTTCCCCCAAGTATTTTTTATTTCAAAAAACCTCAAACAAAACCAAACACACAGACACACAAAAAGACCCCAAACAAAAACACACACACACACACAAAACCAAAACATACCACCCCACCAAACCAAGCAAAAAAATCCTTTACCTGGAACTTGCTTTTTGGGTGCGGAAGGAGAAATTGTAGTAGAGTGAGAGTAGTCTGGCACCTGATGCAATAACCTTCAGGCATCAGGAGAGTTTGTGGTAAGGTCCTTCAGCACTTGCTTCTGGGGAGTGGAAGTTATTCCAATAGCTGGAAGCAGGCACTTATTTTCTTGGATTAAACTTAAGAGACTAAGTGCAGTTACTGTAAAACAGGCAAAAGAAATGTATATTTAAATTGTTGAGAGAAGGTTCTATAAGCAGAAGTAAAAAAATTACATTCATTACATATGTGAGCAATTTCTTGACTGATACTAGGAGTGTTTTCTTTTCCTGTATTACTGTTGTCTGATTCATTGTATCTTTTGTTTTATAGTACCCATGTGGAGAAATGGATTTTGACTCGTCCCTATCATCTCAAAATTTTGATGACCAAATGGTAAGTCATGTTGTTTGAAAGCATTTTGAAACTTGATCAGAAGCAGAATTTATTTTAGGTTGAGATGTTCTGCTTCTTACATATTTAAAAACCCACATTTTTAAATATGCAGGTGAAGAAGCCATCTATAGATTTGTCCAGTTGGGGTTTTTTTTTGTTGATTTGTGGGGGTTTTGTTTGTTTAGTGGTAGTTTTGGGGTTTTTTTGTGGTTGATTTTTTTTTTCTTTTTTTTTAGTCATTCACAGTAGTTGCTGATGTTTTGAAATAGACCCAAACATTGTGGATTATATAATATCTATATTGTACTGGTAACTGATGAAAGCATCAGCATAAATACTCATCTAACAGCCTAGGAACAAATTGGACTAGAGTAAACAGCAAGTAACACAGCTGTAGGCTTTGACAGACAACAAAAACAGTTTTAGGGCAGTATGAAAAGGCCTTGGCAGTTTTGAAATGTGACTCTCATGTAAAGCACGTTTGCCTATTCTGGATGAACTTCTTTACCTTTGCCCTCTGATAACCTCTCAAGTGCTGTCCAGAGGCTGTTTTCACTGGAAGTGCCTGCTGGATGGTGCTGATGCTGAGGTGTGCAACCCTGGCAGCATCTCTGATGAACAAGGATCCTCTCAAGTTTGTTTCTGCACAACCTCACGCCTAGCATTGCCTATTGCTGGGTTTCTCTCTTTTAGAACTGTGTAGAGATGCTGTTCTCTCATCTCAGTTGTTGTGAGATATGTACTTCCTTGTGAGTTTATCAGATGAGCACAAATGACTCGATGAACCTCTTCCAACTTGAGATATTTTATGAATGCACAGGAAACAACTAGGGAAAAAAACATGCAGTGAGCTGATAGGATTTGGACAAAGTATACGTGCATCTGTGGTTGTTAATATCACCACGTATTTTCAGCTGTAACCCTCCTTGTGTTACCCCTTGTTTTGTTGAGCATACCCAGTGCTGGTACTTAGCTACTTGTGTAGTGAAATAAAGCCTGGGAAAGAAATCTTTTATCTTTTTCCCTTTTTTTTCCTCCTTTCTGTAAGATTACCCTAAGGAAAAAAGAGAACTTTGTCTCTGCAGAACCAAGAGCACACCTGCGTCTTTCATGGTCTGCTTTAGGAGCTGTGTGTTGGTGACTGATTTCTTTGTTCTCCTTAGGCTCTGGAGGAAGCAAACGACTGCTTGAGTGACCTGCCCAGCCCCTTTGCCTACCTGCTGACCATCCACCTGAAGGAAGGCCGGAACCTGGTTATCAGAGATCGCTGTGGTGAGCCCCACCTTTCAGCTGTTTTCCTTTGAAATTCACAGAGCTCTCCTTTCACTGATTTCAGATTGGCAGCACATTGGCTTCTTTTCTTATCTCCTGTGCAACAAATCTTTAACTTGTATGTCTTGTCCAGGTCAGAGCAGTCAGAGGTTGGGTTTATCCACTGCAGGTACACGAGGGAGGGAGCTGCCCTCTCCATGCTGCTCCTCCTGCCTGATGGTGCAGCTGCAAAGCACCTTTTTGTCTACTTAAGTACTTGTATTCACTGAAAGAAAGTCTATTTGAGCTTAAAAAAACCCCAAAACAAAACAAAAAAACCCCAGAGAATATTTGGAGATTTAGTAAATGATGGAGCTGCTCTAGGGGTGCTTTTGGGGTTATCTGTTAATAAAAGGGAAACCATAGCAGCAGGGCTGCAAGCCAACAACCCTCTCTCTAATCTGGGATGTAAATGAATGATGATGACATGCTAAAAAACCCCAAACCCAAAATTGAGCCCCAAATGACGTATCAAATAAATTAGAAAAGATTTGGGGAATTCCTGGAAGAATTATGTGGAAGTGCCTGCTGTTAGCCTGGCTCTTCTTCAGGCTGTTGCAACAGAGAGTGAAAGTGCTTTTAAGCAGCCAGTTGGTAGTTTCTCTGCTTGCTGTGGAGGGAAGAATTGTCCTGGCAGAGGTTCTGCAGAGGATCTCTGAGCCTGTGAGAGAGATCTTTCATACGTCCAATCTTTATTTAGGATGTGGAAACAGTTCTGATACCTTTGTGTTGCAAAATGTCTGAGCAGTTTGTTTTGAGGTGAAGCCATAGGGTTTATTCCTACAGTTTTAAAGAAAATAAGCTTGCACAATCTAAAGGCCTGTGAAGGTTTGCACCTGGAGGGACCTGTCTGATTTAGAAACGTTCTCAGATGGAGTGCTTGTTGGGATTTTTATTATCCACTATCTCAGTTAACTTTTTCCATGCTGGTTTTTCATGCCTTCACGAAACTGTAACTTTTGGCCAAGGTTTTTGCCTTATTTTTCCTCCTATTTTTTGGAAGGAGTGAATGAGTACTTAGATTATCTTCACTGGTTACACAGAGTTTCTCAATAGTGTAGCAGTTCATCAGATTTACTAGCAAGCTGCACAAGCCAGGACACATCCAATTGCTCATATGAAAAAGATGCCAGAAATGAGCAATTCCAGCAGAGAAGTATTTCTAGAGAAGACAGAGCATACTTTGCTCTAGGCTGTGTTTTGTTGTGTAAGAAAGCAAATGCTTGTCTCAGTGCAGCACTGGACACTACAGTGAAACAAGGGGAAAAAAATCATTTTGATGAGTCTCTGTTTTGTGGCAAATGACCACTCATTTAGCAAACAGAGTATGCGAGGTGATACATAATTCAATAAAATTCCTGCTGTTTATTACACAAGCAGTGGAAGGGGAGAAAATAGTGACTTAATGATCATTCTGCAGTCATCACTGTGCTGCAGTGCTGGCTCCTCAACACTGCTGATACCCTGATGCATGTCTTTATAGGTCTCTGCTTTTCTACTGGTTTTGTGGCATCTTTGTGTGACACTCAGGCTTGATTTACAACCGCTGTGCTTTTTCAACATGCTTTTAAAAGTAGGAAGTTGTCAACTTTGCTCATCTCTCCAATGTGAGAAATCCCCAGGCCTTGTGGCTGAAAGAGTGTGACTTCCCTCCCCGGTCCCCACCCTGATGCTGGGGTATCAGTGTTCTCTGAATAATCTGAATATAAGAACATGTTGTCCATGGCCACTGTGTGTCCTGTGAATCAAATTGGGGCTTGGGCTGAAGGCCAAGTCATCCTTCTGCACATTTTGGGAACAGCAAACCCAGCAATGCTGCCTGACACAGCTGGGAGAGGGCTCAGACCCTCTTCCCCCTGGTTTTTCTTATGCAAAGAGGTGCCAGGGCTTGTGTAAACTTTGATACTTGTGGATTTCCTCCAACTCAGGATATTCTAAGATTCTACGAAAGCTGAGTTGCTGGGCCTGTGTTTTAAACCTTTCTCTGGTCGACCTTGTGTGTGCAACTTCAAAAATGCTATGGTTAGGTCAGAGTGGGGACAGAGAGTTGGAATTTGTAGGCAGGAGTAGAAATGTCCTGTTTTTATTCAAATAAATTGTTCATACTTTGCAGTCATTGATGCAAACTCACTCCAAATACTCTGTGGGGTATTCTATACATTAAATAACATAATATTCACATGTAAACCACAGACTGAGTGAAGAGTTTATGCCAGTATCTCTAGCCTAAATCAGGTTTAATTTAAGTTTGGTAATTTTCCTGAATTTTAATATTCAGTTATTATGCTATCAGCAATTTCTTTGGGGAAAAAAGTCTCAAAGCAGTCATCAAGCCCTTTTTTAAAAGTTCTTTACTGAAAGGTAAAGAAATGGCACTTAAGTGTGTTGTCCTTCCTTCTTCTCATATTTGCACTTTTCTGCTTAATTTTATCTTACAACAGTTTAAGGGAACAGTTGAAGGGAAGCAGCCCCACAACATGGGTGGGTGATGCCCTCTCCTGGCTGATGAGTAAAGTCTCTTGTACCAGTGACTATTTCTGCCTCTGCTTTATTCCAGTGTAAGACGTAATTATCTGAGTATGTATATAAAAATAAATTGCAGGTGTGTGACCAAGGAAAAATATTTCTGCCATTTGGAAACAGATGAAAAATCCTGTCTCTCCTCAGCAAATGTACAGGTTTCTCCCTGGATTTACTCATTATATTTTTAAGTTATTAATTAGGAATTAATTAGAATTGCCTGAGTGAAGGTGATCAGGAGTTCTGCTGATAACTGCAGGCTATAAGACCAACATGTGGCTTCACTTTTTTCCAACTTTCCACATATTTTCCAGACTTTCTGACTTGCTGTGTACTGCTTTTTCAAGGATATGTTCCCTTTACCAGATTTTTATTGCTCTTTCCTATTTTTCTCTTCACCTTTTGCCTCATGAGTTGCTTTTTATCTGTCTGTTGTTCTCTCCAGTCCCTGACTTTCTGCAGCTCCTCTCCTTGTAGCTGCTCTTTATAGAGAGGGCCTGTCAGCCCAGAGCCTGGCTCAGCTGCATGTGCTCCTAGTGCTTCCTTTAAAGTACTAAGCAATGCAGGGGGAAAAAACCCACATTTTCAGTGTTTTCTTCTCCTCTTTTATCTATTTTTTTGAAGTGTAAATGAAAGAAAAAGCTTCCATAAAGCAACACCCAAGCCAAGGACACCATGTGCTGTTAGAGCAGGATCTTGGGTCTGGTGGAAAGCGGAGAAGCTCTGAAAAATCCCTGTTTGGCTCAAAATTGCAGTGCCCCCTCTAGGGATGCAGGATGAGAGATGTGTTACCTGCTGGCCTTCAGCTTGCTTGGAGTTTGATTGAGTTGCTTACAGTCTAACCCAGTCATACATTAGAAACTGCCTAAGCAGATGGTGAGGTGTGCTTGGCATCTTACCTGTGTGTACCTTTGGTGCCTAATGTTAGACAGCACATGGGTCCTGTATTTAAAGTTCTTGTAATTCATGAACCAAACACTGAAGGTCATGGATCTCAATGTGTATGTATACAGCAACAAAAACTTGATTTTTATGTACTTCTTGTAGTATTATTGTTACTAGATGACATGATGCATCTCAGTGATGGTGAAGAGTTTGTGTCTATGTAGTTTTAATACTGTAAGTAATAAGAAAGCAGGAATGTATTTTATTGATTAAAAATCTGTTGAGCACAGCAGTAGTTTTTCTACAGAACAGAGAGATAACTATCTTATTTGGCTTTAAAAAAAATAATCACTGATGCTGTCAGTGTTGCCATCTTGTTTCACCCTTAGTGGTTTTATGACCTTGCTGACCCTGTTTTGGTGAAGCTCACGGGTTCCTGCTTTGAACTAGGAGAAGCTGGAGCCTATTTCTACCTGCTGATTCACTTTCACAGGGCAGGGTGATCCTTCATGATCATTTGGGTCAGTCTGATGAAATCTGAAAGGTCCTGCTCCCTTTTGGCTCTGAGATGCTCTGACTGTGCACATTTGCTGCTTGTACCAGTCACCTTTGCACAACAGTGATGCTGTGGCAGGGAGCAGCAACATGATGCCACAGCTGTAAGGAAATGTTGCCTTCCCTTACACCAGCTCTGCCACTGTAAGAGTAAACAGAAACTGGGTTTTGAGTGCCTGTAAGGGTGAGAAGCCCCTCCCATCTCCAAATCCTGTACTTTCAAAGCTTGAGTATATTTTTCATCTGTTAAACAGTGTGGTTACAAGAAATACAGTTCTCGGATGTGATGTCAGCTGGTGAGTGGCTGTGGTTGGTGTCTTTTTTCTTTTTGCCCTCCTTTAAGTGCCTTTTTCCAGCCTGAACTTTGTGTGTGTCTCTCTTCCACATGGTTTTGTGTTTTGTAGATTTTTTTTTTCTTTTTACAAGACCTTTGTGCCTTTCTTTAAGGTTTCATTTGTTTCCTGTTCCTGCACTTTGGTTTTCCTCTTATTTCTTTCCCAAGGCAACTGAATGTGTGAAGGGAGCAAGGTGGGGTGCAGTAGTAAAGAGGATGCCATTGTCTAGATGGGTGCACCCTGCTCTCCATATCCAGAGCATGTCATCATCTGCTCTCATGTCTAACAGCCCCCACTGCCAGAGGGTCCCAGTCGCCTCTGGAATCACTGAGAGCTGTGCTAGAGCTCAGTCTCCCAAGGACAAAATAAAATAAAAGAAAGGGTGTAGGATAATACAGTTTTAACTTTCAGCAGTAATGAATCTGCAGTGACCCACCACTCACAGCTCTGGTCTGTCCAGGAGCTGGACTTCGATGATGCTTGTGGGTCCCTTCCAACGCAGGATATTCTGTGATTCACTGTCTGGGTCTGTGCTGATACCAGGGTGCCAGAGAAAGAGATGTGTGTATGTGCTGTGCTGGGTATTTGTCAGCTTAGAGCAAGTAATTGTTTGGAAAGCAAATGCTCAGAGCAATTATGCTGAATTGCTCTCTGCAAACATGCTGATTAATTTAGACTTCCTCTGTTTTCAGGGTATCTGCAATTAGATCATTAGGCTTTCAGATTTATTAATTATTGAGATGTATTAGGCAACTTTTCACACTTCTTTTTGAAAAGCATAATCATGGCTAATTTACAACTGCTGAGAATTTGAATGGTGCCGAGGACTTATTTTGATGTTTTCTGGATGCTGGGTAGATTTGTGTACAAGGGCTGGTGCTGCAAGTGTTTGTTGGTGCCAAGAACAGTTTCTGGAAGTGCAACGTGTGTGGCTGAAACTTTTCCCTTATACACAGTGATCCCTGTGAGCATCCTTCCTGGACTGGCTCTGGCAAAGGAATTCACAGAGATAGGAACCTCAGGAAAATAAGAAGGGATCAAAAAAAGCAATTTATATGCGTATCTGCCCTTGGTAAATTAATGTTAAATTAGGAAATGTAGGAATGGCAGCATAGAAAGAGAATATGTAGGGCCTAGAGAATACCCTGTGACTCTTCTTTTGTGTGAACTGTAATTTAGATAACGGGTTTCTTGAACTGTAATAGCTCCATCAGTCATCAGAGCTCGCTCTTCGGGGGCACCCATCTTGCATGAACAGCTCACACTGCATCTTTCTGGTACTCTGTAAGGAGATTTATTAGGTCCAAGACTGAGAAAACAAGAAAATCTGAGTTGGGGTTGCTCAGCCTGGAGAAGAGATGTTTCCAGAGACACCTTAGAGCCCCTTCCAGTGCTTAAGAGGGCTACAAGGGAGCTGAAGAGGCACTTTTTTTACAAAGGCATGTTGTGACAGGACAAGGGTGAATGGCTTTAAACTTAGAGATTAGGGTTAGATTAGATATTAAGGTGAAATAATTTACTCAGGTGCGGTGAGGCCCTGGCGCAGGTTGCCCAGAGAAGCTGTGGCTTCCCCATCCCTGGAAGTGTCCAAGACCGGGTTGGACGGGGCTTGGAGCAAACTGGGATAATGGAAGGTGTCCCTTCCCATGGCAGGGGGTGGGAATGAGATGATCTTTAAGGCCTCTTCCAACCCAAACCATTCTGTGATAAGATACCACAGAAGTTTCTCAGTGCTGCCTGGTGATGTAAATGTACCTTCTGCCCTGTCCTTGTAACCTCCTTTGAGTTCATACCTGAGTCCTGACCGGGAATGGTGTTCCATTGGACTGATTTTTACCATATCATATCCAACATGGCATGTTGGTAGGGTTTTCAGTAGGTTTTGCTCAGTTCTTTTACCTTTTTTTTTTTTTTTTTTTGAATGGTGTTTCTGAAGTGTCTTGAATACAAACTCCTATATCTGCATTTCCCCCCTCCCCTCCTTTATTCCCCTGTCAACTGTGGGTTTGCACACTTTCTTCACACTTCTCTGGTCTTTTTGATTTATTGTGTTTTGTTGTGGTGGGGTTCTTTTTTTTTTTTTTTTTTGGGGTGGGGTTTTTTTTTTTTTTTTTTTGGGGTGGGGTTTTTTTTTTTTTTTTTTTGTTTTGTTTGTGTGTTTGGTTTAGGTTTTTTTTTTTTACACTTGTTGGTTTATTTTCCCTTGGAACCTATTGCTGCTGCTTGTTTCCAAGCTATGTTTCATTTCCATCTGACAATGTAAAAGTAGCTGGGCACAAAACTTTCCAAAATTGCCTGAATTTCCTGCCAGCAGAATACTTTTTTCTATTTCCCCTTTAAGCCTTGATCTGTGCTATTTCACTAGAAGAAATATAGTGGTTTTCTACTTAAAATGAAAAATGTGTGTTCCATTTTAAAATGTCTTTACTCCTTGTCGTAAATAACTCCAGTAATTCTATTTCTAGGAAGATTTTCAGATATTTATTCTTTACATGCATATAAAATAAATCTTTAATTTCCTTCTTCAGAGTAAAATTTAGTTTTTTAACCAAAACCTAAGATGGTCTAGGTTATATTTCACACTGTTCTTTGATTTTTCAGGATTTTAAGGCAGCTTGGTTGTAATATTAATTTATTTATTTATGGAACGAGACTTGTTTCATATGCTATATTTCCAGTAAGTTTGCTCCTATAAACCAGTGTGTGGCTTGAAATTACATTGGGTCTTCTGGGTTTGTTGGGTTACTGTTTCCTAATTACGAAGCAAATGTGTAGCAGTAAGACACAGTCAATGTGATCCATCTCTCAGTAGCTGCTAGAGGGCAGCAGTATCCATTTAAAAACACCATTAACAGTTTCTTGGGCTACTGAACCCTCTCCTACTGCTCTGTCCCAGCATCGTTTTACTCGCTGGAGCTTTCTCGTGGTTTGAGATGTGTCTGATCTGCCTTCACTCATTGCTTTTTAGTGTTAGTGGGAGAAAATAGAAATAAAATAGATACTGTGCAAAGGAATTCCAGGGAGCATCCCTGTCGAGATGAATGTTCTTTGTCTAATGGGGAAACAGGCCTACCTGATGGAATGATTTTTTTTTTTTTCCCCCCCTTAGAGGTCATCCTTTTTTTTTTTTTACTCCTATTGGGTTTGTTTTAGGCTGAGAAAATAGATTATCTTTAGTTTTTATATATGTTTTACTGTGTGCGAAACTTCTGGTCATTGCATAATATTCAAATTAGCTTCAAAGCATCACACCTTGCCTTTCCAACCTGAGAAGTATTTCTGGGGGCAAAATTCTCAACTGGCTTCAGGAATGATCTGTTCCCCCATTGACATTGCTACAGTTGATGTGACTGAGATGAGAGATGAGCCGGTTCAGACCTTGTGTTCAGAAGAGCCTGGGTGCACGTGCTGAAAAGTTGTTGATTCAGTTGCCTTCGCTAGGAAATGGCTGCTAAAAGCCTTTTTTCTTTTTTTTTTAATTGGTCTGGCTTCTTCAGAAAATTATCCATTTCTGTCACACTTCGAAGAAGATTATAAACAAAAATCCTTTTTTTAGACTGGTTCATCTCTAAAATCACTAGGCGCTTCTCAAAAGAAGTTATGTTTTTCTGCTTAGATTGTAGATTGTCTCTAATAAATAGCTTTTAATAGTTCCAGACATCTTTCTGAGCTTGAATCCAGAAGGCTTCAAGTCATGAATTCAAATGCATATTGACTATATTTTGCAGTCTGTGCTGTTCATCCCGTCAGGAGAGGCTCGGCCACCTGGCTTATTTCTCATTCCCTGGCTGCTTTTTAACCTGTCCTGTTCACCTGGATGCAATGAGGTGTCTTAAAGAAAACCAGAAACAGCCAGGATGATGCAGGGAGCTTTGTCAACATCTTGGGAGCGACTTGGAAGGGAAGCTTTGGGAGCCCCCAGAGGGGTCGTGGTGCCGTATCCTCTCCCAACATCTCTCTCCTGGCCATCCAGGTTCACCCCACCGAGCCCTGTGTGCTCCAGCTCCCGCTGTGGAGGTGACAGTCCAGCTGTTTGCTGGCACCGAGGTGTCATCCCGTCGTTTGTATGATCCGGGAGCCGCGCTCCCGTGCCGACCCCGTTCCCCGCCTGCCTAGTTGAGATGTTACCCCTCTGACAGCCAGACAGGCAAGCGCCGCCGAGCCCCCGCCCCTCCACAATTATTTTCCCTCACAATTAACACTGGTACTAACTTGACACCTTTTCCTTGTTTGGCTTTTGTAAACCATCATCCCTTTCTCTATTAATTCCCGGCATTAATATTTTCTTTCGCCCGAGTGCTGCCGCTCACCCGTGAAACAGTTTGAACATTATGTGGCTGTCAAGATAGCGAGGGATTACCCAGCCTGCCTTGCTGGAGTAAGTGACACCACTGAGGCCCTGCTTTGAGATGTTTATTTTGAGAGTAAGCTGACAAGCATGAAGGCCTGATCCCAGAGTGGCAATCTTATTTAATTAAAGGCCTCTTTTTATTATAGCTTTCCCCCTGCCTCTCACTGGGTTTTTTTAATATACAATATATGTATTTTTATATAAATATAGATTTATAGAAATATATATTCCTTTTATATGCGTATATATGTTTCTATATATAAATAGATGGAAATATAAGGGTAGAATTTATTAAAAAAAATATGAGAATGATTGCTAAAGCCTGGCTCACATGAGCAGTGCTGGGCAGCCCTTCCCCCCCTTTTATTTTCCTTTACTGTATAACAACCTGGAAAGCTTTCAGAGAAATAATGCAATTGGGATGCTTACTTAGCTATAGTCTTCTTGCTTCCCAGCCTCAGAGAAAGGGCTTGGAGTTTTCTTCTTGTGGGTATTGAACTTGCTGGCTGTTTGCTTTTCTATTTCTCCTATTTTTCCTCTCTCTTTTCAGGTTTTGCCCTTGTTCATGGGTTTTCTCTGCCAAAAGCAGATGAGTTATGGCCATAGACCACCTGCTTCCATCGCCCTCTTCGTGCTTTCATTTCATCGTTTGCTTTCTCTGTCTTGACCAGTTGCTATTTTGTGCACGGAATGGGGTGTGGGCATTATTAAAACTCTTATTTTTAATAATGCAGCTTTCTTCTGCTTACCCTGTAAATAAATGTCAGGGGATTTCTTGCC
Source organism: Pachyramphus minor (assembly GCA_013397135.1). Classification (NCBI taxonomy): domain Eukaryota; kingdom Metazoa; phylum Chordata; class Aves; order Passeriformes; family Tyrannidae; genus Pachyramphus; species Pachyramphus minor. The sequence goes on from VYXB01010738.1 coordinate 462,871, forward strand.
TTTTTTTTTTTTAAATTTTATTTTGAAATCTTTTTGAAGAAGGTGCAAGAAACTAACACCAAAGAGCTCAACGATGTTATTTCTTAATTCTCCTCCTCTGGGGGCTACTGCCCACATTGTGCGGCTACAATTTATCTGTATATTCCCATTCCTTGTGGAAATCGTGCTGTTTTTAAGATGTATTCTTTATGTAAGAGTATAATCATAGTTCTGAGAAGTTTTTAGGGAAAGGTCTAGTCCTAACCCATCGGAAACAATGAGAAGCTGCCCTCTGACTTCCTTGGCTTTGGACCAGACCCTTATTATTATTCTGTCTTCAAGGAGAAGAAAAAGAAAATTCTCTCTAAGTTTGCAGCACTTTTTCACAAAAAAGGGGTTTATTTGAACAATCATTATTTAGGAAAATGATCAGCTGCAGCTAGTATTTGAAAACCAACTGGTATTTTTCTTCTGTGAATGAAACACACTTTCTGTGCAGAACGGACCAGGTTCTACAACTCCTCCATTTTGAAACTAAAGCAGAATCAAAACTGTTTACAATTCTTAAAAATAAGTTTGTATGTCCCACGAGCACAGTTCTTTTCAGTGCCATGTAATTCCAAAGAGATGCTTACATATAACTTTTTTCTTAAGTCTGTCCTCACATACACTGGTCAGAGCTTTGTATGTTTAAATATGGACTTTTCAAATTTCTCACTGTTTCACCAAATTACTGGCAAGACTGAGTATTTCTCTTAGGCTGGGTTATCCTGGACTGCCATGTGTTTGTCAGTCAATATCTCAGTGGGAACCAGGAAGGACAGGTTCAGAGTATTTCTGACTGTAGGAATCGGTCTTCCTTGCCTAGAGCCCTCGCTGCAGGCTGGGGGGCAGCCAGGACTGTCACCTTATTCTTGCAATGAAACTGAACTGTTAAGAGGGAAGTTTAAGATAATATTCAAAATATAAGGTATCATAGAGAAAATATTGGATATGACAGATGAGTGGCACCTAGGTTCAGTTAATTGTATGTGCTACTACCTCTCAGTTTTATTTTTTCCCCTTATTTGCAGCTTGTGATGTTTTTCTGCTAAGTCTGTATGAATAACTAAATCAACCATCTAGTTAAATTCTCCCTGTACCTTGTTCCCCCTTTTGTCCTGTGTCCTGCACGGTGGTTGGTGTCAGTACAGATGCTGCCAGTTTAATAACGAGTAAAAAGTTGATTCCCTCTTCTGTTTTCCTTTGACAGCTGGAAGTCCTTCTATTGCTGTCGAGTGGCACGAGCCTCACGCTCTGTCCATGGACATCTGCTCCATAAAAATACGGGACATTATTGCCATGGCAAATTGTGCCACTTGGATTAAAAAATGTGTTACCTGAACATTGCCTGGTTTTACGGAGTCTATTCTGTGTGTGTGGTTTTTATCCTGGGCTGATGAATAATGTTGGTGTTTTTTCACTGAAACTTCTAATTTACTTTTAAGTAAATTGGCAAGTGACACCAGTGATGAAATCCTGACGGGTATTTTAGCTATTGTTACTGGTTTCCTTGGAGCTCCTATCCCAGTTACAATGCTTTTGAGTTTTGGTCCTTTTATATATTCATAGTCAGGATCACATTTTCTCTCTTCCACTGTGTCGTTAGGTGGCCTGTAAATAGTCCTTCATCATTGCTTCTGTTTGCTCTTTTCCCAAATTAAAATGTTAACTAAGTTACAAAAGAATAATTAATGTTCCTTAAGAATAAAGCAGCAGAGATTAAGCAAACTATGAAGATTTTTTTGTTACCTGCTTTCAGACAACTTTCTGTTTCATCTGCAGATTTCCTATATGAATGAACAGTTTTTATATAGGTAATTAAGTATATGCATATATATATAAAAATAAATAATGACTATTATTATTTATTATTATTTACTATTTTATTAAAATATAATTTAATATTGGGGGTGTGCTAACCTGTTTTTTTATTATCACAGGTACAAGTGACCCATACGTGAAGTTTAAACTGAATGGCAAAACTCTCTACAAAAGTAGAGTCGTCTACAAGAACCTCAACCCAGTTTGGGATGAAACTGTTGTGCTGCCTGTACAGACTCTTGATCAAAAACTCTGGATCAAGGTAAGTTTTGGTTTTAGATTTTTAAAAGATGAGTCAATATTTTTTGAAGCAATTATTTTTAACTTCAGGAACATAGATTTTCATTTGCTGCAGCAGCATAACATAAAACACAATCCGGTTTGAGAGTTTCAGCAATTTCAAATTAAAATGCACATATGTCTTTTCCAGATTTTACTCGCATGTTTTGCTTTTCATCTGCAAAAACCCAAGTTGAAATAAAACTCCTTGACTGGATCTGTTTAAAACTGTGGAGCTGAATTCTGCTCTCTCTTCCCGTGCTTGTGCAAACTCAGGAAAACCAAAAGTGGTTTCAGGAGCACATTTTTAAGAGTGTAATTTGGCTGTGTTGCCCAGAATTATTACCTGGGATGCAGCCGCGACAAGTAGCAAAGCCTTTTCTCATTATGAGTAACATTATAGTTACCAGAACCACAAGCTACCAGTTGTGAGCACTAATTGCTAAAACATCTGTAACCAGAAGTACCTGATTTTTGTGCAGTGTTTCATTAGGCTGTCGCACGGAGCATAAAGGAACAGGCACAATCCATAGCAGCACACATGTCTCTGTTTACATAATATTAGGAAGATACTTTCAAAATGCTAGTTAAATATTTAGTTAAAAATACAAATTAAAGCAGGGAGATGGAAAGTTATCCCTGAATTATATCTAAGCTTTGATCTTTCAAATACAAAATTGAACTGAAAGGGCTTAAAATATCTGTTCTTTCATCGCCGGGGATAAAACTGGCTTATGATGGGAAAATTGGAAATATTTGTCTTATTTTGCTACCAGGTGTACGATCGAGATTTAACCTCTTCAGACTTCATGGGTTCGGCATTTGTAGCGCTCACTGAACTTGAACTCAATAGGTAATGCACTTATTTAATTAAGGATTATTAATGCAGGTTAATTGATTAACAGAGGGAAATAATGAAATGCTTTTGTTCTGCCTTGGAATTTGTCTATTCATGCAAACTTTTTTTTTTTTGATGGAAGTATGGGGAGCACATTTTAAGGGAAATCACTTGAGATAAATCTTCTGCACATGTGTTTTCATCCAGCGTTACGTACCGGATTCAAATCCAACCTGGATGGAGCCCAGTTCTAGGGCTAACAATTTCTGTGTGTGGCATTGTTTAGGGAGAACTACACCAGAATAATTTATGGAGGTGGAAGAAGAAAGAGGGGGAGAAGGTTGAGACCCGTTCTTATCCCCACGTAGCACGGGGTGCCTTTCCCTGCACACCACTGGGCTGGGGAGCGGTTTTCCCTGCTGCTGCCAGCGCCCCGTTTCCAGCCTCCCCCCGCAGCCATCCATCCCTGCAGCAGCTGCATCTGGCCCTGATTTAGTGCCGAGGCAAGCCCTTTAGTGCCTTTTGTCTGCTGCTGCTGCTGCTTGGTCTCAATTCGGAGCTGGAAGCCAGGAATTCAAGTTTTAGTTCTCTCTTTTATACTCCCTTGCTGTGCGACGACTTTTTGGGAGAAAATGAGCTCTCTCTGTGCGGGTGTGTTGTAGCTCCTGTGGCTGTTGTATCTGAATTTCTAGAAACATTAATGAGTTTATCCATGAGATAGTGCCACCAGGTAAATACCAGCATTCCTGTTTTCAGCAAGGGAACAGAGTCAGGGAGGGAGATTAAATGCAGGCAGAATAAATATCTCTGGAGTCAAAACCAGCCACTAATATTAGAAAATTCACTTGGATGAGTTTCCCTGATACTCTTCCTGTGAAGTGAAGGTAGTAGTAGCTTAATTTGGTGTGTATCTGCATATGGAGAGTTGTGAGTAGTAAGCAGTGCTATAGAAACACTGTGCTGTGTTATTAAAAGAGGGGTGTATTTTGTCAGAACTCAGAAGGAACCCTCCAGATTTCCCATTTTAACATTTAAACTCAATATTGGGAATTTCAGACAAGAAGCTGAAATTTGCACAGCTCAGCCTGACCTTTAATAATCAACTCGAGTTAACTGCAGTCAATAAATGCACATCTTTTTTTTTTTTTTTCTTTTTTTGTTTTTTTGCTTCTAGAACTACTGAACAGGTTTTAAAACTGGAAGATCCCAACAGTTTAGAAGATGACATGGGAGTGATTGTATTAGACTTGAGTCTAGCAGTCAAGCAAGGAGACTTCAAGAGAAATGTAAGTGGCTTAGGAAATCAAATTTATAGCTGGAATTTGTAGGGGAGAGAAAAGAAGACCGGGCATAATCTGATTTACTGGGAAATGCCACCTTTATTTTCATCCTCTGAGACTCCATATTGAAATCGAGGTAGATCATAACTTTAAAAAAAGGCCCATATTTAGCTGGGCTAAAGTTGTGTAGACATTTGTAGCTGGATGCTTCTGTCTTGTGTAGCTGTGACATGCACTATGACAGGGCTCTCCATGTGCTGCAGTGTGTCCACCACTGCAATGGGCAGGTTGAAGAAAAGTTATTATATTTCTTTTTTTTTCTTATTAACAACAATGAAAAAATTTATCCACATGAAACTTAAAAGCTGAGCTTTGATGTTAAGACTTAAACTGCCCCAGTCCTGCAGAGGAGGACACTGAATGAGAGGAGGACATTGCTTGTAAAAACCGTGATTTCCCCATGGCAGTTTCTTCACTGAGTTCAATTGATCTTGGCTCCCTATGGTGAAACATGGTGCATTTAGTGATGCAAGAAACCCAGAAGAGCCTGGGCAGAGATTGGAACACCAAAACTGAAGCTGATAGCTTTTAAATTTGAGATCCTACATGTGTGGTGTTTTTGGCATTTGTTTTATCTTTTAAGACTCCTACTAGTGTTTTATACCGAGTGTGAAGCATACAAATGCTGGTGAACTGATCTTGTCCTGGTGACTTGCTTTTTCTTTAAAGCCAAGATCAGGCGTTTACTTGGACTGTCTTAAAAAACAGAGCTGATTTTAAATATATATGTAATACACAGGTTAAGAGAAAATAGTCCTACAAGTTTGCTGCACAGTCTAGTATGAAGGTTGCTGTTTACAGCATGTTATTGAATTATAAGTATGGAATTCCATCCTGGATGGGATTATTTTTAGAAATGGGTTTTAGTGGGTTTGAAAGCAAATTCAGAAAGAGCTAATCTGGGATATCTACTGTTCATTATTTATTTTTCAAATAGTTTCTTTCTTGAGAATTGTAAATTCTTAATAATAAGATAATCATAGAGTTATTTTAGCCTTGCTATGTGATAATTTAAAGGCTTGAGACAGTATGACAATATTTTAAACACTGTTGTATTTCTATATCTGTATTCTGAGGTAGCTTTGATCTGGAATGTGAATTCCCCTCTAACTTGTACAAGAGAGCATTGCTGGCACATGGCACTGGGTTGCAGGAAGGGGTGAAGCAAAGACATAAAGTTACTATAGCAAAAAAAAAAAAAAAATGTTTCCAGANACTGTAGAACCAGATGGCACCAAAAGTATAAGCCATGTTTCTTACTAATGGCTCTGGGTCCCTTCACTTTTTATTCTCAATTACTTTTTTTTTTTCCATTTCCTCTTTTTTTTTTGGTGCAATGCAGGTATTTTGAGTTTGTTGATTGTTATGTTCCATGAGGGGTGGGAAGGTAGATGGAGATGCAGTTGTAGATCCAGTCCTCTACGTTGTAATAAGCTTTTCTAACTCATTTGACAAGCCGCTGTTTTAATTATTTTGCTAAACACTTTCCCCATTTTACTCCTTCTCTGCTTCCTTTCCCTGGATGCTCTTTGATGCAATAATGGGGACTCATGAACAGAGATGGTCAAGTCGGAAGAAGCGAACTTCATCCAAGGTAATCCATATTTTTTTCACTTAAAATAAAAGTCCCCTCTCAAAATCTGCCCTCCTCTGAAACAGAAAGGGTAAACAAAGGAAAACTCTGAAGTACAGATGCAACCTGTCATAATGTGAGGACTGTGACTTGCTTTTTCTTTTCATCGTGATGAGAAATTGCCCCTGTTTTCTAATCGTAGGTGCTATGGTAGTGTTTAGTGAATAAGAGACTAATACCCCATTCAGCAAAGAGATGTAGAAAGAGAAAAAAGTCTGTCTGTACTAAGGAAATGGGTGTAAATTCAACAACAACAAAAAAAAAGAGCTGTGGAGAATTTGAGTAGTTAAGGACACCTGAAATGTTGTACTGGATTTCAATGTGGGTCTCCTGGATCCCAGTCTATTGTTTGGGTTGCCTTTCGCCACAGGAGGAATTTTGTGAGGCAGGATTTCTTCTAGTTGCTCCTGTGGGTTTTGAAATTCCTTTTGTTCTTGGGATGGAGACCGAGCAGGGAGTTTTCATTACCCCCATTGTAACAGGCTTTCCAAGGTTTGTGTGTTCCCACGTATCTGCATAACTTGCTTCCCTTGGTCTTCTGTAGTATCTTTGCAGGCTTCCATTACTTTTATATTCCTGTATCATTTTTACATTAGATTTTGACTTGTTCAGGAAGCAGACTGTGGCTTTTTATTTGTTCTGTAAAGCTTTAATTTGCTATTGAGTAAATAATAATGATATAGAAACTGCAAGCCCTAGTACCCAGCTTAAGAGCTGTACAGTCTCACTTCCTGAAAAGCAGAATTTGGCTTTTATGAGAACACATGCATGTTGATATTTTTCGTGTATAACTATCGGTTTGTGCCTAAATAAATTGAATAATTAACCTCCTCTTGTTTTATTCATTACAACTGTGGTGTGCTGTGTAGAGAAGCCAACCATTTCAGATATTGTGCCAGCAAGAATATTTTTGTCAATAGAAGTAGTGCAAGGTACAGCCCTTGGAGCCCTGATTCCAGGGATATTGCAGTGATTGGAGCAGAGAGCTGCCAGAGCTCCCTGAATGCCACATGAGAGAAAGTGATGGAATAAGGGAAGAGCTCAGCACTTAGTTTTTAACTGGAACTCTGGAAATTACTGTTTCTCACACAGATGTCTTTGGATGCTGGTTGGCTTTGGGACGTGGGGAAGGGAGTGAGGTTTTTAAACTCTGGTCTTTTTATTTCAAAATAGCCAAATTCTGTCTTGATTGCTGTCACTAGAAGTTTTTTTTTCCCCCTTGGTCATATGCAATATCTCATTGCATTTTGAATCCTTTTTTTTTAGCATACATGTTTTTGAATCTTTAGCTGTCAGCCTTCAGCTCTCAAGACTCTGGCTTGTCCATTAACATCTTTGAAAATAAAATTAAGAAATGCTGAGGCGTGGTACTGATTTGGGAGACATGAAAGTACTGTTTAAAAGGAAAAAAGCTTCAACCCCGTGCTCTGTTCTGTTCCAGTCACTAGAGGGTAGGAGAGCTTCAGCTCTTCCTAGGGAAGACACAGTTCATGCTCCAGTGTGATCTCTTAAGAAAACCTCTGTGACCATCCAAAGGCAGTAAAAAATATTTCCCAGCATGCACAGGAAAAATCTGACAAAGCAGTATTTCCTGGTTTATTGATTCTGCTACTGCACTAAAACACTAGTACTGTACATCAATAACCATCTTTAGTTAGGAAACTCTGGTCTGTGGAAGCAGTACTAGCAGTTTGTGGCAGAACATAAAGCCTAGGAAGAAAAATTGTGTGCATGGGGAATATAGGTGTCTAGGGAAGGCACAAGAGGTTATGGAAGAATAGCCAGAGAGTATGATGGGGTAGAAAACAATGTTGCTGGACGAGATAAAGATACAGGAATAAGGGAGGCCGGGGAAATGGAGAGAGCTCTGTAATGGATACACAACTTGTCTCTTTTTTGGCTCCTGAGCTGACTCTGGTTAGGTGTTGCAGCAGAAAAACACAGTATACTTTGCATTTGAGCAGCTGAACTGAGACAGATCTAAATTTTATCTCTTCAGGTTTAGGCAAATTAAAGTTTTCTGTTTGAAATAGTTTTCCTGGGATTTGGGTTTTTTTCTGTGTGCTGAACTACAGCTGACCTCAATTGTAATATTTAGATTCTCTTCTTCTATAAATACAGGGAAAATTACTTATTCTAGGGATGGACAAATGAATATAGCTTTCACAGCTGTTTTTTAATCTGTATTGCCTACATGAAAGAAATCTGATTATCCTCTAATTTGACTATTTTATCTTATCTTAGTGCAGATTTGGCACATCAGTGTCCTAAATGAGTCTTTTCACATTAATCACAGGATTCTTGCTGACTTCCCAAATTCACCAAAAATGTTGATGGCATTGATACCTGTTGCAACTCCATGTCAGACTGGCAAAGGGGTTCTTGTGGGCTCTTGTGGGTGTTGTATACTCTTCATGTATGTGTTCTCTGAGCTCCTTTGCTATGTTAAGAAAAACCTCTATTTCAGATGACAACAAAAACAGGGGCAGTACAAGATCTCCAGTCCAGCTCCAGTAGCCTCATGGGCTGCATATCTAATATGCAGGAAGGATTTTGGCAACTGAATATTGTCTTTTAAATCACTTTGGAGCAAGAGCTGTTGAACTGGATGATTTAGCTATCTGTTGATTACACAGTGTATATTTTTCACTGCTGCTAGAAGGGAATCGTTACATATTTGGGAGGACTCCCAAGACATGGGCATCACAGCCAGATACTTCATTTTTCATGGGAGCTGAGAACGGCATTGTCTTCTGTGGGAGCTGTTTCCAAGAGCGCAGCTTTCTTCTTTTGCTCATGAAGGGTGGCACTGAAAAGAAAAGAGGATACTATTAGGCAGTATTCATATATTCACTCATATCTGTGTATTGGCAAGCTCTCCCCTCTTTTCTGTTTTCCTTTCTGGGGTGCAGAGGGAATTGGTTGATCTCTCTGCTGGACCCAACATGCTGATGCTCAGTAGCCTTGTTTGTCCCGGGTGGCTTGAGTCTCACCCTGAGTGCCCTGCACGCTATTTCCAGCATTTGTACAGCTGAATAACCTTAAAGTGTTGAACATCCATGAAGCAAATAAGCAGGTTTGCTTGGGGTGGATTGACCCGCAGCAGTCCAGTCCTGAAACAAAAGTGACGGAATTGCCACCTTGATAGCCTAAGCTGATTGAATAAATTGGCTGAAAGGCTGACTGGACCCAAGTGCTCCTCAGCATCTCGTCGCAGGGGAAAATCCCTCGCTCTCCTCTTTCTTTTTTTTTTTTTTTTTTCCTGTGTGGGCTGTTAGGTTTCATTTTTGTCTGCCTCATTGTGTTTGGCTTTCTCCCACAATACCCTGTGGGCAGCCAAGCTCTCCAAGCGCTTCGCGGAGCGGAGGGACTCGGTTGCCACAGGGTCACGCATCGTGGCGGCAATCTCGTGTTGGTTCACTTGCCTTTCTCGCTGCCCTCTTCTCTTTCCCAAGGGGAGATTGCCTCTGCAAAATGGTTTCTCTGCCTAATGAGGAGAGGTCCAAAGAGTCCTCCTATTTGTGTGTTGTTGTTTTCTCAAATGGCAAATTACGTGGCCCAGTTTTGACGTTGACCTCTTCACAGGGATTGCAGCAGGCTTTCTGTTGTCCTGTCTCATCCTTTTAAATGAAAGATGGGAGAGATGGGCTCACTTCACACTTGGCCACCTCGCCGTGTCATTTAAATGTACAATTTTTCTGCATCTCTTTATTGCTTCAAAAACAAGTTTGAACTTGGGGCATGTATGTGTGTGTCAGGAAGAGAGACAGATTTGAAAGCTGCCCTGATGCACCAGAGGGGATTTGCTGGGTGCCTATGGAGGGAGATTATATACAAATGGAGTTATCAGGGAGACTGGAACTCCTAAAGGATTTTGTGAAGCTGGGTCAATGAACCAGTTCTTTCCCCTCCAAAGCTCTGTCATTCTTGTTCATCTCCTGTATTTGGCTCTGTGAAGGCAGAATATGGCCCACCTGCTCATTCTTGTCCAGCTTTCTTTTTTAAACCAGAAAGTAATAAAAAATTGAAAGTTGATGTGAGAAACTCTCAAATTCCATTTTGAAACCAGGAACAAGATTCTGAAAATGGTAATGTGAGCACTGATTTTTAATTTTTCTGTTCAGAGATGTTGGATGTTTTGTGGGCAAATGTTCTTTCTAAGCAGTAGGGAGAAAAGCAATCTTCTGGTCCTCATGTGGCAGGGTCCTGCTGTATGACCAGGCTATATTTCTGCTTCAGAGAAGATTATTCATTACTTACCTGATGTTGCACAGTCCCTAAATCTGCAGCAGACATGGGCTCTTAGACTTCAAAAACATCTAGTTTTCTTTTAAGAATAAAGATCTCTTGTTATTTTTGTTCTTACTGTTTTTTTTCTTTTTTTTTCTTTATTTTTTTCCTGGCTGTCTTGTTTGAGGGATCCTTTTAGTTCCAGTTGTTACTCATTTTACAACAGTGAACTGCTCATAAAGGTGACCTTTATGGTATTACTGGTTATTTGCACACAGAGCCCAGCCCAAATCAGAGCACTATCTAGAGACAACCCCTCAAATTCTGATCTCAAAGCTACCTTGATTTTAGAAGTGGTGAGGGGAAGGAATAAGCAAACTTGCCCAATGTCTTGTGCTTAGGATATGTGCCAATTTCCATCATAAAGCATGTGTTTCCTGAATTCAAGCCCTATAGCCTGATCCTAGCTTCAGCCAACTTTTCTGTACCTCTGCAATGCACCTTTGCTTTGGTCTGGGATGTAGCCAGAGTGTGAGCAGGCTGAGTGCAGAGAGCTCACAGGAAAAAAGAGCAGGAGAGGCTTCAAGGACCTGGCACCCAGTCTGGGAGCACAGCTGGAAAGGGCTCGGGATCAGCAGCGGGAGGAACTGAAGCACCCAAGTGTGGAGGCGTCCCTAGCCTGGGAGGTAACAGGGAAAGGGAAGAGCTGAATAGATAAAACAGTTCAAAATCCTTTCTGATTAAGCAGCTATGTCCTTGTTTTCTGGCCAGTATAGACCAGATTTTTCTGGTCTCATTGTGAAGGCAGGTTAGGGTAGTGGGGGCTGGAGGGAGGGAGGGAGAATGTTTGGGGTGTTTTTTTCAGTGCTTGTTTTGCCCCTGAGTTACTTTGTTGGACTAATCACTGTGCTCCTCTGTGCTCTGCTCTGTAATAGTTTTGCCAACTCAGAGGGAGGCTGTGAAGTTTAATCAATTAGCTCTGTGTAAATCAGTTTGAAATGAGTAGGTGTGGGGTATCAGAGAGGAGGTAAGACTTCTAAAATAAATTATGCGGTATCGTTTGCTTGTCACCTGGGAGGCATTTTCCATAGTGCAGACTTCCCTAGGCAGCACTAAAGTTGCCTCATTGATGGCCCAGGTCTGTGGGTCTACCACACATCTGAGTTTCCCCAGACCTGCTTCCTTCCAGAAACTGTGAGTGGAATCTGAGACACTGCCTGTTTCACTGGGGTTTCCATCAGGGTGGTCAGAGGGAGCAGCCTGCCAAGTACCTGGGGAGGCAGGAGAGGTGGCCACAGAGCCAGCACAGAGGGGCTCTCTGGTGCGTGTGTAGGTGCTGCGAGGCACAGGAAACGTGCCAGACCTGCTGAGCAGACTCTGTGGAGCAACCTGGGCATGTCCAGGAAATCCAGAGCATTCCTAATGTGATGTGTCTTGCAGGGGTGTAAGGTAAGCAGCCCTCCAGTGCTGTGTTGTTCTCTGTTTGGAGAGAGGTTTGTGAGAAAAGCAGGGCTGGCCTGGGGGGAGGTGGGAAGCAGACTGCAGTCGTGGAAACTGTGTTGAGGTGCAGCAGGTCAGTGCTGTGCCCTAAACCAGTTGCAAACATCTTGGCTTCACTATCCAGTGGAATGCTCTCAAGTGATGCTAGATCTCATCCAGGCCCTGTTAGCAGGAGACCAACACACCCCAGTTCTGAGCACAGAGAGCTTTGCAGCTGCACAGCCATCTGAGAAAGGGGTGCACGAGGATGTTTGTGTGGGGCCACCTGTTTTTGAAGGTCAAGGTTGATGCACTACGATGTGTTCCAGTAATACTGAGTGCAGGTGCTGATTTTTCCTGTGACCGTGTGGAATCCAGGGTGGTTTGGGTACCTCCCTACAGTCCTTTGAACTTTCAAGCCACTGGCTACAAGGCTGGGGTTATGTATGTTGCAGAACTGGGGTAGGAAGGTCTCCAGTGCTAAGTGACTCCCTGAAGTACTAACCTGGGTAAAAAAAAAGAAAAGAATCCAAGTTTGATTTGAAAACTGAGTGATAACAACTGTCTTGTGTTCAGCCTGGATGCTTTGAAGAGAGATGGATGCTTTGTTTTTAAAAGAAATTGTAACGTGGATAATAAACTTTGTCTTTTTTTTTTTTTTGGTGAACTAAGATCAAATATCTCTTCCTCTTCTGAGGAAGGAGCGGCGGGGAGGGAAAATCCTTGCTCCTAAAGCAGCAAGTACATCACATCAAACATGACTATGTTAAATACTAAAATGTTCAAAGTACAAGCGAGATAGATAAAGGCTTTGATGGGAAGTGGATATTTCCCAGGGACATTACAAGCAATAATCCAGATGTTATGGTGTAATGCAATGAGTGTCCATGGATAGATGGGGAGCTCAAGCCAAGCAGCGCCTGCTGTAGGCCTTAGCCCTCCACTCCCATGCTGTTACGCCATATGGAAGCAATCTCCAGGCCCCCTTAATAGCCAGCTTTGGATTCCATTTTCACAGGGCTCATAGAGCTAAGTGGAGCTGTTTTATGGACAAGTTAGATAGAAGCCTTTCCAAGATAAACATCCAATTCGAAATTAGGACATACCAAGCTGCAAAATTATTTTAGGGCATATTTCATGGAAGCACTGCCATTTTTCTAAGGCGATTGCCAGACTGTAGAATGCCCTTTGATCCCTTGTGGACATTACTCCCTTTTTTATAAAAAGGATTTTGAAATAGTTGCAGTGTTTAGGGAGGAATATATCTGCTGGGACTTTGAAGTATGTCCATGGGAACAGTCATGCTTTAGCTTTTTGGCCCAAAAGACGAACTTTGAGAAAAAAAAAAGAGAGAAAAGAAATTACATTGCAGCTGGATTTATGAATCAAAATCTCGTTTTCTTTTTAAAGGTAGGAATTTTTACCCATTGCGCCAGGAAAGCCAAACGGGGTGTTTAAATAGAAGTATATTAATATGCTTGTGGGATTCAGAGTTTGGTATTTTAACCAGTAAAAAGCGAGTAAAAAATTTGTGAGTTCACCACCTATGATTTAAGAATTTTGTTGCCGGGTAATTGATCCATAAAAAGTAATCTTCAGACATCAGGTGCTTTTGCAATAGTTTTATTTAGCAACAACATTTCTTACTTGCTTTTAAAGCTAACACGTCCTGTTTTAAAGTGACTTGTGAAATCTTCTCCTCCGTCTTGCTCCCACCTGTATATGACATGATTGAAGCTCCAAAGTGTGGCGAGTTAAAAGTTGCTTCAGGAGAATAAAATATGGCAGGATTTTTACTGCGAGGAGAAAAGTATAGCCTTGAGTTTTAATGTTTCCAGCTCACTCCCCCCAAATAAAGGCCTATTTAATCATCCTCTGTCCAATAAAATATTGCCAGTTAGCAAACTGTTAGCGCAGCCGTGCTGTGTAAGATGAAGCTGCGAAGGTAACAAATGTGGCTACCAGGTAACCATAACTCCAGATAAAGTGCCTGGTGGTGTCAGTGTTTTTTCAGCAGGCATCAGTATTTTTGATTCGTGGGCTCAGTTTCTGGAAGCAGGAGCAGCAAAGGCAGCAGGCAAAGAGCTAACGCGGACGGCGGGTGGTTGAGTGATGGAGGAGGCGGAAGATGCGTGTTCAGCCTTTCACCTGGCCATAGGCTTTATGATCATGGGTTGTCACCCCAGAAAGGACAGACCTGCCTTTTATGGATGTAGCTGGAGACCTTTTTAGAGTTTACTTTAGTTTCTCCCGTATTCTGTCTCGCCATCGCTCTCCTGTGTCTTTCCCTGAGCCAAGGTAACAGATTGCTCTCAACGCTCAAGGTTTGCTCTTGCCAGAGCTCAGCCAGGTTAGTTGAAGTCGACTTCCATGGTGGTTTAAGGTAACCCTGCTGATTTTACTGTGGTGCTGAGCCCTATGCCTTCGCAAGGCCAGCCGTAGTACAGTCACAAAATCCATAGCATCCTGCTGCCCTCCATTGCCTGCTTACTCTTTGGGAATCATGGTACCTCTCTTGCTCCTAATGATTTTATATGACACTTAACTGGAACATAAAAGTGTGTTTGGGTCTGTAAACATTTTCTGTTGCTGACTTGCTTTTCAGTCGAGTTTCATGCGGAGCATGCGGCTCTCCGAGTCTTTGCGCAAGAACCAGTTGTGGAACGGGCTGGTCACCATCACACTCTTGGAGGGGAAGAACATGCCTGGAGGGGGCTTGGCAGAGATTTTTATTCTCCTCAAACTGGGAGATCAAAGATACAAGAGCAAGGTAAGTAGTAAGTATAAGGATAAGTTTGCTGAAGCCAGTAAGGCACTTGGTGTTTTACTGGTGTTGCTGCCTCAGGTGGAACTATTCTTGATACTCTTTTATATAAGTGAGATCAAAACCAGGAGACCAGATCAGAAACATTAGTGTTTTACTAATATGCTTTACATGCTGATAGAGAAAGAGGAAGTTAGGAATAATGTGAGTATCTGTATTTTGTGCATTTAACATACTCATCATGTTGATGGATGTTTGACATCAATATGAAATGAAGCTACACACACCACACGTGTTTTGATCTTTGCCAGTACAGAAGTTGGGTTTACAATGTTAGGTCTGCTGGAAAAGCAGACCTGAAATGGTTCCCAGTGCAGGGGAATTATTTTTTTCTCTTTTTAAATCATCTTTATTGAAAAATGTGTTACATATAGCAGGAGCCCCTCATCCCAAACAGACAGAATACTCCATGGTCTTGATTATAATTTTTATTGTTCTAGGCTGTGTTAACTTATATCCAGTAATGTTTCATGAGAATCTAAAAAATGAATGGAGTTCTCAAAGATATACCTTTCACCTTCACTGTCTAATAATGAGAGAGGCTGTAATTAAAATAATATTCTGTTGAGAAAGCAAGAGCTCTGCATGTCATGAACTGGAAGTGCAGAGGAGGAGGAAACAAACCTCCTCCTGTACAAAACGTACAGAGCAAGTTCACAGAACATAATGTTCAGATGTAGGTGCATCTGAAACCTGCACTCTGTCCCCCACATCAGACCTCAAACCAAGGTCAATGTTTTTTATTTGGAAGAGTAGTTTTGAAAAATAACAAATGGTTTAGTTATTTTAGAATAAATGTATGTTATTCCTCTTACGATCCCTTTTTGTGCTACTCTGTAATGCTCCATAGCCCATGTTGTGAATCTGCAAGGATGTGCTGTTTGCAGTCACAGATAATTAAGAAGTTTAAAATGGGGAGTCAAGTACAATGTTGTCTATAGTGAGTTAATGACTTAGAATTTCTGTCTGGGGTCCAGCAAAAGTTGGGGGCCAGTTCATTTACACCCTAAGACTTTGAATTGGCAGTGCTTCATGTTCTTTCCTGGAGTTTCTCATGGTTCAGAAAAGCAGACAAGGTGGGAGAAATCTCAGTCATCGTCCAGCTAATCCTGTCTCCTGTTCTCCCAGTGGCCATACTGATGTTGACAGTGGGCAGTGCAGTGTGACAAGAACTGCAAGCGATTTGAGTCCCAATCCAGTTAATACTTGGAGTAACCTGAACACATGATCAATCTCACTGAACTCAGAGGCACAATTTACAGATATCAAATTAACTGGATATTAAAAATTTCAAATCTGCTCCTTCTTGGCCTGTATTTTACACAGAAGGGTAAAAAGTACTGGGTTGGGTTCCTTAATTCATTCAAACCTGTTTCCAGGTGATTTTCCTCAAAAGGGTTATTCCTGATTTCTTCTGGTATGTGATGCTGGATGATGACCACAATCCGCTGAAAGTGGAGTTGGTGGGTCCACCCTGCATTTCAGAATTTCCCCTGCCTTTCATTCACATCACAATTGCATATTTATTATTGAGAGAGAGAGGAAAAAAAGTATTTAGGAAGATGAGACTCTGTGTGATGGGCTGAGCACCTTTGGTTGAAAAGACCTTAGTACTTGATGTTCTAACATCCAGCTGTGTTTTGTAGAAGAATTGATATATGCTTTACTGTGGAAATAAGTACTGTTTAAGAAAAGTAAATATTATAACTGCATGTTTTCTAGACACTGTGTAAGAGTGCAAATCCTCAGTGGAGGGAACAGTTTGATTTTCACTACTTCTCTGACAGGAAGGATATGTTGGACATTGAGGTCTGGAGAAAGGATAACAAAAAGCACGAGGAGCTTTTGGGAACGTAAGTTGGGTTTGGGTTAGATTTTTTATTTGGGATAGGGTGGGGTAAGTATGAAAAATAATGTGATTTTGATTATTATTTTTTTAAACTGGTCCATTTATTTTTATTCCCAGCATCATAATATATTATTTTCTCCTTATTCCGGTCATGTCCAGGTTATGTTTACATTATGTTTATTAAAATCTGTTAATGGGTAATTGATTAGCCACAACCTGAATGCAGAGACACTGAAGCTGCCTCTAAAACCCAAAGTATTGTGGGAGCTCAGTGGCAGCTGTTTCTGGAGAGCCAGTGGCATCAAGGAGGCAGGATTTGTCTGTATTTGTATGGTGATATCGCTCCTGATCCTAATAGTGACAGCCAGAGGAACTTTGTGCTCCTTTTGAGACAATGGTATCCCTTTTTTCTGTTTGCACTTTGATGCACTTTGTGTTCTTGTAGTTCTTGTAAACTAATGTTTACATATGGGTTTGCTTTATTTGGGTAATCTCTCCCCCATTGCCACAGAGAACTGATCTCTGTGGGTTTGGGGCTCTACACTCCTGTAAAAATTTATTTTGTTTAAAGCATCATTTTTGGAGGCAGCCTCACTGGTGATTTATTCCTCTCCTGACTGCTGCCAGATCTTGTCCCACTGCACTATTCCAGTACCTGTAGGGAGCCTGCAAGGAAGATGGAGAGACTATTTACAAGGGCACGTAGTGACAGGAAAAGGGGGAGTGGGTTCAAACTGATAGAGAGTAGGTTTAGATTAGATATTAGGAACAAATTTTTCACTGTGACAGTTGTGAGGCACTGGAACAGATTGCTCAGAGGAGCTGTGGCTGCCCCATCCCTGGAAGTGTTCAAGGTGAGGTTGGATGGGGCTTTGAGCACCTGGTCTAGTGGAAGGTGTCCCTGCCCATGGCAGTGTGTTGGAATGGGATGATCTTTAGGGCCCCTTCCAACCCAAACCATTCTGTGATTCTATGCCTTCCTCAAATTCTCAAATACTGATCTTATGCCACATTGGCAGATGAAACATTTGTGAGATAGCAGCCAACCTTTAGTTTTGTAAAGGGAATAGAATACGTTTTCTACCCTTACATCAGAACTTGATGATTCTTATGGGTCCCTTCCAACTTAAGATCTTCTACATTCTGTAATTCCACTCTATCTCAGTTTGTACAGTGCTGTTTTCCTACTAGTAACTTTACCTTCTTCCTTTTGGCTTGCAGCATTGTCATACTCCCCAACCTCCATCTGCACTGTTGGATCCATGCAGCAGCAGCAAGAACCATTTACCTTCTGGTGCCCCTCTTGGGTCTGCCCATGCTTATCTGCTTGCAGGATCATTGCCACAACCTCTAAATTTCTTGGGGGCTGGGATCCTGCCTGCAATTGTTTGCTGTTCTCACCTGGCCAGGACTTTACAACTTGCTGATTAAATAGCAGTAACAACAACTCATAAGAACATTCTCTTACTTTAAGCATTCAAATAGTTTGAAACTATTCACTGAGAAGAACAATGCCCTTTGGCTCTACAAATGTTTGTGGTTTTGCAGAGCAGGAAATGCTTTCTGGCTGAGTGCTGTTGCTCATCACATGGAAAAGTGGCTGAAGATGAATCTGTTCCTTCCATTCTCACAGTTACTTCCATTACTTCTGATATTCTGTTTAGAGTTAAGAAATGAAGCAGTGGTTGCAGCTTGCCTCAGGTCAGTCTCCCTGATGCCAGAGAAATTCTTCCTTGGGTTTTCCCCCTCTTTTTTATTTTATTCCCACTGGTTTCTGGAAGGTGATATTTAGTATGGCAAAAACTGTCACCAAAATGCTTATTCTGTTGGTGAAGTCTGTGTGTGGCAGATTTACCTTAAAGTGAAGGTAAATCCCTGGAAGCGTTCAAGACCAGGTTGGATGGGGCCCTGAGCAACATGGTCTAGAAGAAGGTGCTCCAGCTTGTGGCAGGGGGATTGGAACAAGATGATCTTTATGGTCCCTTCCAACCCAAACAATTCTATGATTCTATGTTGAAATTTATTTTTGATGTCTATGTGAAGAGAAAAATTTTGCTTTTCTTGTCTTAAGCACAGTAAATTGGCTGTAGTATCAAAACAGGAAAGAAAAATATACTAGTTTTTGAAAAGCAATTGCAAGAATAGGTAAACATCAAGTGCATAATAACAAGTCTTTTTTTTTTTTTACTGTGTAGAAACTTTTGACACCCAATAAATAATATTTTATGAAGGGTTCAAATACAGTCTAATCTGGAAAAGGATTCTGTTGGAAAAACAGCATTATGAGGTGCCATGTTTATTGTCTCTGTGATTTCCAAGTTGAGTTTTGAGATTTCTGGATTTCACAACATCATTGTAAGAAAGATTCTTTAGTAAAATATTTGTGGGTTATATTCGGTCATAGCACATGACAGTACAGCCAACTGCCCTCAAATAATTTGCGTGGTTTTAAGTAAAAGGCAAAATTTTCTGGATCTGAATTAATAATTTTGTGGTCAATTTGTGAATAGAGCTAGAATTCATAATGCTCCCCTCGAGCCTGTTTAGCCTAGAATTGTGTTGGTTAGACCTTTAAATATATGTATATTTTTAATATTTAAATGAAGTTGGAGATGCTCGAAGCAGAGTCAAATCTCTGAATCCAGGCTGCAGAACTTTTGTGGCTTAAAGACTCCTATGAATTCCTTTAAACCCAGGATTTCATGTAGGATGGAAGCCTTACAACCCTGGGTCTTCTCCCAGGCATAATTTGGTTTCAAGGTAAAATATTATTCTTGAAATAGGACCTGAAGTGTCTGTGGAGACCATGGAACATGTAAAATAAGGAATGCCTTGGACCTCTGGTGCTAAACACTAACACCTGGGGTGTTTGTCTGCTGCTGAATCAGTGAGGAAACATTTCATGCCACTCTTCTGTCACAAAACAAACCCTCACTGTCAGTACACATCACAAGCTAAATTATTACATTCGACCTACCTGCAGTCTCCTCAGATTTTCAGCTGGGTCCAATTGCTCTTCCTTGCTTAAAATCCTGCAGCCTTTAGTGGTTCAGCTGCAGGGTCTGACACCAAGGAGTGGCTGCATTTTGGTGCTGGATGAAATAATCCCTTTATTTAGTCTGCACAGGACTGTTAGTAACGTTTATTGAGTGCTTTTTGTGTCCTTTGGGATAAGAGGCATGCTATAAACAGGAGACAATGTTAATGTATATTAATAAACAAAGGTGTTAACGTGTGCAGAATTTGTCCAGGCAGAGTTACATTGTTTATGCCAGAGGTTTAGGGAGTGTTTGTGCATTAAGGGATGTTTTAAAAAAGAGATGCTGCACAATGTTGAAGGGTTTTCCTTCACATACTTACCTCAAGGAAGAGATTTTACAAGAACTGCTACACGTAAGACCATGAGCTCTGAAACTGGAGTGCATCCAATATCTTTGTGATGAATGCCTCCAGGAAACTGTGTCTTTGCAAAAAGAAACAAGCCTTATTTTAAAGGCCTTGATGTTGGGATGGAGCAGTAAAATCTACTATGGCTGTGTCCAAACCTTTAATTTAAATTTCACCAGGTTATAGGATGAATCAGACAAAAAAAATTTATCTGTAGAATGAGTCAGAATAAGACCTTATTACTTGTCTCCCTGACACCTGTGGCATTTGAAACTCCTTTTCATGTATTAACCATAGATGCATCTTGCTGTACCCTGTGATAATGATTCTGACCTGTTTTGTGAAGGGTTTTCAAGAATTGTGCAGGGGCTAGTAAGAGGCTAAGCTCAGCATCTTTTAGTGAAATTTTAACATTCGATTCCCAAATTTACTCTGTAGTGTTTTCAAGTAATATTTCTCTGCAAAATGAATAAAAAAGGGGGAGAAAGTAGCTACAGATGAGGGCTGTAAGTCAAAAGAATAGCTTTAAATGAAAACTAAAGCTGTGGTGTAATCCTCTGCAGGACTAGAGGTTAATGTAGAGGTGCAGACCTCAATATTGATCAAGAGGAGGAAGGAAAGCATTTAATTAATCGTGGTTAAAAAAAAATAAAGTGTTACATTTGTGTGCACAATGCATTCAACTTACATAACTGCATCCCTATAGATCATGCATACAGCCACGTGTGTGAAAGATTATACCTGAATTTAATAGGTAATGAAGCAAAAGATGACCACAAGCAGAGCTGTTCTATTCTGAAATAGGATTACTATGTTGAGAATTTAACTTGGGAGATCATTTACATCACATAAAATACAAATAATCTGAGAGTTTTGCCCTTTGCATTCAGATCAGACAACTTTTAAGCAAAAAGTGGATTACCTCCATTAGTTTTATTCTGTGCCCATCATGATAGTCTCTTTCCACTTTCCTCTGAAATAATTATCTGTAATAAGGTCTTGCAGATAGAAAGCTGAGAAAGAAGGAAAGAAGTAGTTTCTGTTTCAGAAGGATGAGGGAAGTAGTTTGGAAATCATTAGACTCATTTTAATAGTGCATAGGCATTTGTGTGGAAACTGCTGAATTTATATAGTAAATTGAATGTCTAATTGTTTTACCAAGCTTCATTCTTTTCAGTCTGATCAATTATGTTGTATAACCTAAATGAAACAGATTTTTTTGTTCTTAAGCCCTTTGCTGTTTGCAAGTGCAAATGTGGATTTTCTTTTCAGTTCCTCACGAGAAAATACAGGGTGAATTTTGCTTTCTCTCACCTTGAGTGAACACAGATGTTTTAAAGAAGTTAGTTAGCACAGAAATCGGACATGATTTGAGAAAGAAATGCTTATACACCATCTCCTGCTGTTCTCCCCACCACATGTGCATCCCTCCTACCCCCACGTCCCTATACTCCATCTTTTCTTTGAACTTTGGCTATTCAAATTCTTCTACTAAGAGAAACAATTCCAATATGCCAAAACAAGCTAGAATTATATTTAACTTTGCCTTTGAGATATGAGAGATTTCTGAGGTTATTTCTGAGGTAGGGGATGCACCATTGTCTGAACAAGTTGTCTTTTCTCTCTTACCCCATGGAAAGTTTTCAACATAAAAAACAATTGCAGCTTTTCCCAGTTGTGGACTGTGTTGAGTGGGTGGTGTACGAAATGCTGACGTGGGAGACATGGCCTCTATTGCCAGCTGAACCACAGACCAGCTGGGAGACCTTGAGATTTCCCCTCTCCTTCCTTCAATTTCTTCATCTGAAAAAAAAAAAAAAATCTAAACCCCAAGATAATGATGCATTCCCCCTTTTGTGCTGATACCCAGAGTATCAGTGAAACTGCTGCCGTCTGAGGTGCAACGGGGTTAATGCAGCCAAGGTGATGTTGACCTCCAGTGGGGAAGTGATAAGTTCTTTTTCTCAAATAAAAATAAGGTCTTTTTCTCTCTCTTTGTTGTTGTTTTGTTTTCCTTTCTGCTGTAACTTTTCCTGTCATATCTTTCTGAGGAGTCTAGGCGTAGCAATGAGTTTAAAACACAACCTCTCACACTTGGAAATGGTGTTGAGAGGCAGCCTACGCGCCGAGCCGTCTTGGTACTCTGCCTGGTTTATTTTCTTTCTCTTTCAAAGCACTTGAAAGCAGTTAATAAGAGTAAACTCGAAACCTGTTGTACATCCACTGCAGTGTACAGCAAAGAGCACACTTAAGGCAAAGTCATTCCTGTTGATAGTGGTCAGAGGAAGCTTTAAAGAGTCGCATTTTAATACACGGTGCTACTGGATGACTTTCAAACTCATCAGAGCAATGGCTTTTACTTCGTAACACTGTTTCTTGGGTTTTCAGGCTGAAATGTTTTGAGATTTTTTTTTTTTTTCACCCCCTTTAGCATTCACAGAAAATAGGCTGTTAAGAAGCGGAAAGCATGCAATTTATAGCAGATGGGTATAAACTGCTCCAGCTCTACTACTGGAATGGGATCAATCAGGAACACTACATGCACCATTTACCCAGAAGAAACCCACCTGGGGGAGCCCTGTGGAATTTTAGCCTATTAAGACAACACCTTAACAAGTTTAGTTTAAATAAAAACTTGTCGGCAGGCATTAAGCGGAGCAAAAGCTCTCGCTCTCCATCATCCGCTCGCTGTCGCTTTGAGAAATGTGACTCCTCTTGCAGTGTGGCAACAAACCTCCTCCTTCCTAATTTTTTTTTCTTTCCTTTTTTTTCTTTTTTCTTTTTCATCTGTAACTTTTAGTTCAGCCTGTCCTTAAAAGCCAGACCCCACAGAGGTTCAAAAAAGTTCCACTCCATTTCCTGGTCTTCTAAATAGAAGGCATTTAGCCGAGCCAAGTGATCAGGCTTTTTGTTGCCTTTAACCGCTCCCTTCGTGTGTAACTGGCTGCCTGGTGATCTCTCTGCTTTAGCCCATACTCATCTTCTATTATTGTCTCTTGTTCATAAAGAAACATTCATAGTTTTTCCTTTATCTTCCCTATTTTTATTTTTGGGGAAACTATCAGGTTAATGATACATATTATGTGCTGCGAGTGGGGGTGGGGGGGGACTTTTAAGACAATCCTTCCCATTGGGAAATAGTACACTGGAAATGTAGCTCTAGTAAGGCTTGTAAAAGAGATTGGGGCATACAGTATAATGTAGCATAAAATGGAGTATGTGACTTTAAAGAAACTAATCTATTTTAGGCTAATGTTTTAAATTTTCTGTTTGCCCCTTTTCTTTTCCCCCAGGTGAAATAGAATTGTGTTTCAAATCCATCACAAAACACTGGGGGATTTTAGAGGGGAAGTGAGGCAGACCAGAGTTAAGTTTTCCTCCTGTACTTGCATCCCAAACCTTTTACCTCTCCTTATCAGCAGACAGACCAGAAAGCAAAACTTGACAGTAAGTGTGATAGAAACTGGCTAATTGGTTTCCCATATTTAATTTTGGGATTTTTTTGGTATTCTTTTCATCCTGAGCAAGCAGTAAGTTTTGGTGCCTGCTTGCTACTGCAATCACTATAAATGTTGCTTCATTATTTTTTTTTTTTCCCCCATCTCCTTTTTCTTGTTAACCCTTGGCAATGTTGTTCTAGGTGCCAAGTTGACATTACTGCCCTGCCCATGAAGCAGACCAATCGCCTAGAGCTGCCCCTGGAAAAACATCCAGGGTCCCTGCTAATGCTGATTGCTGTTGCCCCATGTACAGGAGTATCTATCTCTGATCTGTGTGTCTGTCCTTTGGGAGACCCCAGCGAACGGCAGCAGATTTCTCAGCGCTATGTGAGTTTGTGTTTATTTTATTTTTTGGTTTTTTTTCTCTCCTTCAGTTTTGAAAGTAGTCAAAATTGCAGGGAAAAAATAAATTCTCCAATCATAATAGCGTGTCTCCTACCAAAGAAAACTATTGTGTGGTAGAGTTATTACACTGAGAATGACAAGGAGATTGGCAGAGCAGATAGACCCAAGCAATTTGGCTGTTTGTGTTTGTTGAATTTTTTAACTAATGCTGTTCTTTGCACTTTGAATTGTATTAAGAGGTTATCATGCAGAATGAGACGCTGAATATCATGAAGAGATCATAATATACTTAGCTTTATTTCCTCCTTGGGGGAGGTTATTTTCTGGACTTTCAACTGTTGGAAGATAAAGCTATGTGATGGCTTCCACATCCTCTAAAGCTGGCCAAGAAGGAATAAGTGTATCTCAGTGTGTCATTTCTTCACCAAAAGGGTTGTCAGGCATTGGAACAGGCTGCCCAGGGAAGTGGTTGAGTCATCAGCACTGGAGGTATTTAGAAGATGTGGTTTAGTGGTGGGCTGGGCAATGCTGTGTTAATGGTTGGACACAATGATCTCAGAGCTTATATAAGTATTTAGTAGTTCAATAGTTTCTGTTTCTCACTGAATTACAAACAAAATATATCTTTATGCTTTCCTCCTTGCAGTGTATGAAGAATTCCTTTCGGGACATAAAGGACATTGGCTTTTTACAAGTCAAAGTTTTAAAGGCAGTGGACCTATTGGCAGCAGATTTTTCAGGTATTTTATTTCTATTTTGCAGCATATGATGCTAAAATATATTGCAAGTAATAGTTAGACATTGTGCAGGACTGTCAGTGGATCAAGGAAAAGTAAATCTTCCCATCCTTTCTCCAGCTGTGAAATCTGCCTTCGGGAACTGAGATACCAAATGGTTTTGAATGCCAAAATTATGTGGGAAGGTCCAGTGGATGGAGATCTTAATTTCCCTTTAGATCTGAGCAATATGACAGATACCTTTACAACAGCACATCATGCTAAGTGTTTTTTCCAGCAGGAATATGTGAAATAAGTGTTGATATAAAGTGATGGTGTCTGCAAAGCACCTGCAAAGCAAAGCCTCTCCATCCTTTATCAGGTGTCTTGTGAGTTTGGAGCAAAACTGAAAGATTTTGGGGGTGTCTGACATGGTGCTGGGTGTGTGGGTTTGGGTGATGCTGCAGGCTGTCACCTGAAAAAGAAAGCTTGTCAGCAATGGGGGTGTGAGTGTGATGGTTTCTCTCACAGCTTATATGAGGCTTCAATTCAGAATGACCCTCATGGTGCTCTTACTCCACAAAAAGGATGGATTTTCCACTGAGCTGTACCTCAACTTGTGACTGGTCCTGACAGCAATGGACACTAACACCTTTTAAAACCACAACTTTATATTGTCCCTCCAGGGAAGATCTAGGGGATTGATACTTCTCTGTAGTGACTGCCTGGATATTATTATTTTTATTATCAACTTCTCCAGGATTCTGGAGACCTTTTAATTCCCCTCTGTATCCCGCAGCAGCTCATAATTCACAGACACAGCATTGTGTGTTGTGTATTTGCTGACATAGTCATTTTTTTCAGATAACTTGTTGATAAAGGCCGGAAAGATGCTAGAAAGAAAACACTCTTGCCCCGTTCCCTCGTATTTGTGAAGGAATTGTTACATAAGAGAATGTTGTTCCTAAAATAAGGAGCAAAGCAGAAAGCCTGCAATTAATCATGGTACTATTTCAGTGCTATTTTCAATTCACTACTTAATCCTGAAGTGGAAAAAAAAAAAAGGTTAGTGCAGAGAGCAGTACTTGGAGGAACTGAAGAACTTAATTTGAAAACAAGCAGAAAACCTGCCAGTAATGAAAGGAAACTTGCAAAGAAATCCATTTCTAAATTGACATAATGTGTATGTCCATATATTAGTAGTATAACTGCACCTTACTGTCTAATTTAATAAGTGTAGCACAGCAAAGCAGAACCTTTGGCACATGGCAAGGCTGGGGATATCTAGAAATATATGAGATTTTAATATAGCCAGTGTTCATGGAAAAAGCTGAGCCCGGAAGGTTATTTACCCTTTGGAAAACTTTGCTGATGCTAAAGCAGTTTCATCAGTGATGGATTTGGCCCCCTTTCCCTCAGTACTTAAACAGGAGCATGTGGGTGGATAATGAACATTGGAAGAGACACACAGGTTCTTGATTCTGCAATTCAAAGACTTTTTATACGGAGTATGTGACACACATTCCTTGTGCATAGCACAGAATGAAATTCTGCTTAAGTAAAAGGTTACTCAGTCTGTCATTATATTCAAAATAACCCAGGCTTTAAGCCTGATTCATGAAGCAAATGACAAATTGTTTTTCAATGGCAGTGCTGAAAATATCCTAGTATTATGCTGTAATAGACCCACCAAATTGCAAAAGGATGCAGCCATTTTAGGTAAAAATAGCATAATTTCTGATCGTGAAATGAGAGACATAAAGATTAATTATCTGTTCTGAGCCATTCATAAATGATTAGTGCAGCAATTATGGGCTTCCATAATAGAGCCCTCCTAGAGCAGTGCCATATTTCCTGCATTGCCAAGGAGACTGCTCAGATTTATTGTTATTGATAAAAGTAAATTCAAAGTCCAGCTAAAAATCTGATAAAGGGAAAATGGCAGAAACAATCAGAGGTACAAAGATTTCCAAGGGTTAATAGAGGAGCAGTGTGAGCAGTGTTCTCTCCCTGTCCTGTCCCATAATCTTATGTGCATGAACTTCTGCAGAGCAGTCGTGATGATGGGTGTAATGCCACCTTATACTTTATTCCCATAGTAAAGATTGGATTTTGGTGTGATTGGGGTTTCTGTTGTCAGTTGCTTGTTGTTGGGCATTACAGATTTTAATTGCAAGTTTTCAGCCTGCTATAATAATAGCAATTAGAAAACACAGAGTATCTGCTTTGGTTTTGAACAGTGTTTTGAAAATCCATATTTTACTGTCCAACATAAATGTCAGGCTAGTTTCCACACAGCTGGATCATATATGTAGAAGCTCTTCAGCCACAGCTAACCCAGTTTGAGCCTTACATACTTTTATATTCCTGGATAATAGTTTTGTTGACGTGGAAATGACTTTTTCTGCTTTGTTGGATGTTTTCTGTGTACGCATGAGAGTTCTTCTCAAACACTGCATTTGCTCACTGACCAAAAAATAGCATTCAGAATACCAAATTATACAGTGGGATTGTTTTTGGCATATACCAGTTTGCATTTCAAGCAGTTTCTCTGAAAGGCTACATGCATTTTCCACACTTAGCAGGGAATGGGCATGTAAGCTGAAAAGAAGACAAATAGATTCCAGTGATACACATGGTCTTTAAACTTTACCAATATTGACTAGTTAATACCCACTGTTTACATACTGAAAAGATTCCTGTTTAGTTTTTAAACTTCTCAGAGTAAGACCCTTAAGAACTCTGCATTAATAATACCAAAAATAAGGATTAGGGAAAAGACAGCTTTTGCTTAAATATCTTGTTTGTCTGCTATCCAAATCCCCACATTGCTGACATATTTAGTTGCCTACATAGAAGTTAGGCTGGTGTGTCTGTGGCTGAGCTGTACATGAGCACTGGAGATGAGATTAAGTCAGATACTGAGCCAGACATGCTCATAAGGGGCACTGTGTTCATGATGGAAATTGCTGAGCTGCAATAAGTTGGGAAAGCTACAAATTCATGTAATGTGACCTATCAAAAAATACATTAGCAAACATGTCTTCACCATAATAGGTTCCATGTCGACATCCTTCTTTTGAGAGGAGGTTGGGGTTTTTTTGTTGGTTTTGGGGGGGGTTTGTTTGTTTGTTTGCTGTAAGTGTGATACCTGGTTCATGCGTGGATTCTCCACTTGATGTTGGGTTTTGTTTAAACTGTGGCACGGTGTAGAGTCTTCATAGCTTCTAGCACTTGCTCCCATGGAACTAATTGAAGAAATGCTGCTGATTCTCATGGTGTGGATACTTAATCCTGTAATCAACTGAAGGAGACCTACAGGCTCTAAGGAGAGGATAAAACAGAGTGTAACTGCAGCACTGGTGATTCTCTGGGTCAGAACGATGGTACTGCTTTCATAATGTCACCTGAGTAATTGTCAGCATGAACAGATTTTTCTTGCTATAGAGACTTAGAGATGATTTGCTGTAATTCTCAGATTTCAGGTGTTAGAATGAAGCCCCCTGAAAGAGTTACATTGTAAGTGTTAGAGTTTCCGGAACTGGGGGTGAATCAGAGATACTGTTTATTTAGCAAATCATTGCAGCAGAACAAGGCACTTTGCAGTTGTCTTAATGGCTCTAATTTTATTTGACCAATCACTTCTTCAGCCCTACTGCAAAGAAAGACTCTGCATGCTAAATACCAGAACAGTTCCACTTAATTTTTCTTCTCTCTTTTTTTTTTTTTTTAACCTATCTGATTTTTCCCTAGGCAAAAGTGATCCTTTCTGTGTATTAGAGCTGGGAAATGACATGCTTCAAACACACACTGTTTACAAGAACCTCAATCCAGAGTGGAACAAAGTTTTCACATTGTAAGTGGATTGCTTTTGAAACTATGCTGCAACTCCAGTTAACAGCTTAACTAGAAAAGCTATTGACTTTGGAAAATACAAAGGTCAAGTTTAAGATATGTCATTTTTTTCATAGTCAGAGAGGATGTTGGAGAAATCTCAAATATAACTTAATTAAAGCCTTTTGCCTTTTACTAATTCTTGCATGGAGTTTATTAATAGAAGTCATTAAAAGAAAAATTACTGTGGTATTTATAGGAAGAATCATGACTAGACATAATGGAGTCATAGCTGGATCCAAGAGATAATGTAGCAGAAAGTCGAAACCAGATACGCCTGCATTTTCTATATATTAAAATAAAATATGTTTCATTGAACCCTGGTAGAATCCTTGTTGAATTTGAAGTAAGCAGAAAATTAGAGCTCATGTTGTTTTTGGTAAATCTTCTGAATTTAAACACACTTCAAATTAGAAGCTTAATTTTTTATGGAAATCAAAGTATTCTTTTTTCTTTTGTTGACTTTATTAATAGCAAAAGTTATAATTTAGATATTGCTTTAAATCAGCACAATTTTTTAATCTTACTTTATACTGACAGATTTTTTTTGAGTAAGTGAATGAGATATTAATTTACAAGACCATTGCAGTTTGTGCAAGGAAAGCAACCACAAGGGCTGGCGATGGAGCATTTATGACATTTGCATCTGTCCACTGGAAGAACAGCTTGAGAATGATGAACTTCTTGCAAAAGCAACATTCATAAATATTAGGCTGGATGAGAACATAATAAAAAGTATCTGATTTGTTTTATAGAAATACCTTGCTGGTTTCTGTTTAATTCCTGGGTGCAGCTGAGAGCTTGTCTCTTGAAGTCCGTTCTCTAACTTTGTTTTCAAGAAGCTTCCTTCTCATCACTGTTTTTTCTGAGATTGTGCCAGCAGATGAGTCTTGTCGGATGTTCAGCCAGCAAAATAAATCCAATAAGACTCCAAATTTATTTTATTAAAAAAAAAGGTTTGTGTCTATACTTCCTGTGGGTCTCAGGAATGTCATGTACAGACTATCTCTTACTTTCTTACTGATGTTGCCTGGATAATGCAAGCACCAAAACTGCAGAGGCAGTGAGGCACTCCCATCTCTCCTTAGATTTTTGTCCGTTAAAAAAAAAAAGAATTAAGCACCTTAAAAGCTATTGATATTTTAGATTTATTTTGGAGCAGTGTGAATTGTTTTGTGTGGTGAGTCCATTTCAGCTGGAGCATTCAAAGCCACTGGAAGGCCTTTCCCATCATATTCAGACTTTCTGTAGCACACTTATCTGTGTGTGTCACTGTGCAGTTTTAATGCAATGAAGCCTGGTTTTGAATTCAGCCCTTGACCTCTCCCACTCACCAGCTTTCTGTGTTGGAGAGCTGAGTTTTACATTGATAGCGTTGCCAATACACAAAAAAGAATGTCACTGTCTGGTACTGTTTCCACTTAGCTATGGAAGTGAAACATGAGGGGAAAGCTTGGGGAATACCCATCATTTGATTCATTTTGGGGGGAATTTAATTAAATTCTAGTTTTATACTCCAAGGTAATACAAACTTAATTAGTAAAACAGAATTCTCAGATCTTTGTGGAGGAAACTGCGTGCATGTACATTATTTTTTTATGTGTCTGTACTTTTTTGTTGCAGCCCTATTAAAGATATTCACGATGTTCTGGAAGTGACAGTGTTTGATGAAGATGGAGATAAACCCCCTGATTTTCTTGGAAAAGTTGCCATCCCTTTGCTGTCTGTAAGTTACCTTTGCCACATGTATCATTCAAACGTTCATGGTTTTGCTGGGGACAAGTTGCATGTCTTTTCCCCATGGCACAAAGCAACACAGCTTAAGAGAGAAAAATGTTTTGTGACCTGTACCTGCCTCAGTTTTCAGTGTTTATAGTTCTCCTTAGTGTTAATGAGTGTTGTCAACCAATTTTAGTACAAATTTGTTTGATTGGGAAGAAAATTGCAGAAATGTCTGTACTTCATCAGCACTATAAGCCATGTAGGTCTGAAAACAAAATTGAGTTGTTCTGTGTGTTTCCACATCATGTTCTGAAGGTAACATTTTAAACATGTCTTTGTTCCGTCTTGCTTCTTTTTACTTCATGAAAGTAATTGCACATCACAGTAGGATTGACTAGAGATAGCTGTTGTTATTGGCACAGCTGAATAAAATTACCTAAAAGGGGTGTTTTCCACTCCATAGTGCTTTTAAAGACTGGTGGCTTTTGTTCTGTAAACAAATATGTGCGGAGTGAGCGCTACCATGGGAGTATAAAATCAAAACTGGAAACAAAGAGAGCTCATGGGAAAGTGGTTGCTCTGGAGATTAAGGAGAGTTGAAGCTTTTTTCAGAAATAGCCAAAAAAGGCCAGGCTAAAGAGAGTGGAACATGAAAGGGTCATTAAAAGACTTTAATAGAGAAATGGGGCGAAAGCAGCTTTGTGTTTGGTAAGACTGATTTAATTTTGAAACAAGGCTGGTAATAATAATGAGTAAACCAGATCAAGAGGATGTAAACAGCTCCATGTGTATGTGCAGTGTCACAGAAGATTCTGGTAGTTTTTACAGTAACATTTAGGAAGAACTTTCTATGCTGTGACTTATTAAATCAATTAGTAGACGAGGCTTGAAACATCATGGGACTCTTGTGTCATATTAGTCAAGTCGTGTAAACGCATTTAACTGTAGGCATGGGGTTTCCCACGAGTTTGTGGCAGGGATGCTTTGCAGCAGGTTCCCTATGCAGAGGAGAGGGTGTGACAGGTATTTGCTCAGTGAGTACTGCATTGAGCCCTGTACAAACATTTGTGGTGGTGATTTGTTGTATAAACATCATGGTGTGATTCTTGGGGTTGTCCTCTGCAGGGCCAGGAGTTGGACTCAGTGATCCTTATGGGTGCCCTGCAACTCAGGATATTCTGTGATGACATTTATGCTTGAAATATGTAACATGATTCCAGTGATACAGGCAGTGGTGAGATGCTTTCGGTAAATGCACAGCGTGATGCTGTGGGTAATAGCACTCTCAAATAGGCAGATGGTGGTTCCTGATTGAAATTACAGAGTACAAAATTGCAGTATTGTTTTGAAACATCCCTGTGAAAACATATTCACCCCTGCAGAAAGGCTGGCACACATCTTTCAGGGTTAAGGCAAGAATTTGAGTTTTAGAGGTGGGCTGCTGTAGGAAAGGCAATGACAGGTTACTGGGGCTCTATCCTAGCAGAGACTGGAGAAATGGGAGGTTTCTAGGGGGGAAAGCAAAGGTCCCATCTGATCAAGGCAGGCTGTATAAACCCAACAGATCAGCATAGTTTAGGTGAGGGACCAGTCAAGATCAGAGAGGGGAACTGCAAATATTTGATGTTTCCAAATAAATAATGAACTGCCCAGAAAACTCTTGAACTGTCTTAGAGGATATGATCCCAACCTAAGGAATGCTTTATAGTGGTAAAGGAATAGGCCAATGTGCTCCAGCTTTGTTATGATTTTGTCTAAATAAGTGCATTTCTTGTATATGTGAATTAAAAGCAATGTGACTTCTTAATGTCTTCAAGAAAGTGTGTTTGTTTCCATCCACCCTGTGCTCTTTGCAGTTCACACTGGAGTTTGAAACAGGGGAACCCCTGCAATTTGGGGATATAAAGAGCCTAAGCTATAGGAGCTAAGGAGTAAATACTGAGCTATTGGTGCCCTACAGGCTGTTGTATTCTGTGTGATGCTCTTCCCTCCGTGACTCAGACTGCAAGTTCTTTTTGGGGATATTTTACCTTGTTAGTCTGTTTTGGTGGCTCGAGTTGTCAATATCTCCTATTTTAGACCAATATTAGAGTCAGTTGGGCATGGAGGATGATTTGATGTTTACAGGGAGGAAAAAACCTCTTAACATCTTTTATTCCATTTTTGATCACTTTGTTAATTTTTCCCCAAGTCCTCGTATCTCTGATGTTACTGGAAGAGAGTGGCTGGAGCAGCTGCTCTCCTGCAGATCCAGTGCTTGCCAAATGGTCTGCATGATCGGCAGCAGACTGTGTGGGCTCACAGTGAGAAGATGTTAGATTTGGATTTTCTGTTGATTTTATAGGCATTTGTCAAGTATCCCTTAGGAAGCATGTAACAAGGCAGAGGAGGGGAGTGCATGTGTGTGGTAATGTCCAAACTATTCAGTGTAGGGGTTTTTTGTCCAAGGTTTGAGACAAAAAAAAAATAAAATAAAAGTTGTTTATGCTGTCCCTTGCCAACTGATCTTCTTCCTTCCCATCCAAACTTCTCTGCCTCCTATTTCAGTCAAATCTAGTGTAAATATACTCATCTCTGCTTCTGATTAAAAACATTTTGCACCTATTAACTTGGTCTGCTTAGACAGAAAACTGTAAATTTCTAAGCTCTTTTTGTTGAAATGGGAATTTCAATGTATGTAGTCATTTTGACTATAAGTTTGAGTGTTTGCTTTGAACCATTTAGGTAAATATACTAAAAGAGAACAAAAGTTAAAGACTCAAGGAAACCTCACAATCATGTAGGTTTAATTTCTCTAGGTAATCAGGCTTAATATTTGCCTGACATTAAATTGTCTCTTGAAAATAGATGTGCATTTGCCATTTTTTTTTCTTGTTAAAATTGTGAAAGTTAGACTTGTGAGCTGTCAGCACGTGAAGTAAGTTTACTTTAGGAATTGTTCATGGATGACTGGATTTTTTTCTTAATGAAAAATTGCCTTGAATAAAGTATATGTTGGAGGGATATAAAATGTTCAATTAATTTGACAACGAATTTTGGGTTAAATGTGTTCAGTAGTCCCACGCTGGCATTTTACAAACACAAGTACACCTTCATCATCACGTTAACACCCAGATAATCTTATTGCACAAAACTTTAGGGATTGTGAAATTACTTATGCTTTGACTGTGATCTAGGCTTATGCAGGCACCAAATAAATAAAATGGAAAGCTGGACAGCATGAGAAGAGTTTCAAAGTGCCAAATGATGAATAAAGCTGCAAGCTTCACTTTCCTCTGATAGACATGAAGTAGCAGCGTTGAATAAATACACATTTTGGTACCAATACACTGAATTTGGGGGTAGAGGGAGAGAAGCTATTTGCATTTTAGGTTTAGCTTTTCCATGTTGATCAACCTGTCTCAAACACAGCTCGGGTCAGCCACATTCACAGAAGCAGAATTTAAACTAGAAAAGACACAGATTAGTGCTGCCAGAGTATTCAGCAAAATGGATCACTGTCTTGTCAGAGGTGACCTATAGACTATGTCTTGCCTAACCTTTGGGCTGAGAGGGAGATTGCCATCTTGGAGCCTGGGGAGTGAAAGAGAAGACCATGTACATCACTGAACAGAGCAGGCTTTTGTGCTAGAAACAGAAGGAGAACCTGGGGAATGGAGAAGTAGGGCAAAAACTTTATTACTTCAAGAAAGAAGTTTGATAGGTTTAGAAGTTTTGTAGGTTCTGGGGGACTTGAACTAATTATCAAAGAAGTCCTTTCTATCTCTGTGTTCCTTTGTGTCCTAGATCTTAGTAAAAGCAACCGTGTGTCTCTTTGTGAGGGTCTGTCTTTTTTCTTTTGCTTCAAGAGACTCCCATCTCCTAGAAGGCTGCAAGTTATTAGAGACATGGGAGCATATAGTGTGCTTCAATGAATTTGAAAGCAGAGTATATCAAATATCCTCATGTAGAAAGACCTTTGAGTAAAGAGTTGTAGCACAGAATGGAATGTTTTTTATCTGCTGGATTATCAACTCAGTGTAGTCCTCAGCTGCACCCTTTTTTTTTTCAGCAAACAGGAAGAGGTCTGTGAAATATTTTCAAGTGCCAATCAGGGTCAGTAGCCAATGATACATTGAAAACAAATAGTGTGCCTTTTGGAAGCTTAATTGTCTAAAACATGGCCTGGATTCAGAGAGCAGACACCCGATGACTGCAGTTACTGAGCACTTGACCATAAGTGCACAGTATTTTCCAGGAGAAAGTCTTAGAGTTTGAGAAAGTGAAATTGCTGTGTTTATGCAACAGAGGCAGCTGTGAATTGTGTTGTCTGTTCTGACTTTTATCCTGATCATGGACCAGGATTTTTGGAATGGAGACCCCCCCCCCGCCAAATCTTCCAGAAAAAAAACAGCACCTTGTTTCTAAAATTAGATTCTCCTCTGACCATACTCTGCTCACTGAAATGGTATCAACAGGAATGTTTTCTCAAGTACCACCTAGGATTCTTGTACTCCCAGGGTTTTCAGCTCCTCCCCAGACTGGCTGGAAGCCCACATGTGGCTGCCTGCTTTCAGTCCATATCTTGGTCTTTGGATAATAATCCTCTGCCAAGAACCCAAATCTCCATTCCACTTTGGATCCCACAGAAGGTTGTTAAAAATGGGGCAAATGAGCAGGAATTTTGTACAGAATTGATGCAACATATATGGCAAAACATTATTTATTCATGTACAGGTGGATCACATATGTGGCTTACTTTCCTCCTTTCCTGGGGAAATATGTCCTTTGATAAGGGTAGGTGTGTGTCTGTTACAAGACAGCTTTATGTTATGCAGGGCAAATGGGATGACATTGTGCATCAGCAATGAGCTCAAGCAGGAATATCAGAGGTCCCAACTGCTTTAGATGAATTATCCTTGGAGAGTAGCCATTACCCTTTCCACACGTCACGGGTGTTGATGTACAGAGGTTTAACCCAGCGTTCTTCTGTCAGGTCATCAATATATGACATTGAATCTGCATCAAAGCTGGATACAGAGTGAAGTTTTCTTAAAATCAATGTAAAAAAAAAGCACCACTAAACCATATTTCTTTGAGACAAGAGCAATGAAAAAACACGCTTTGCTGCGTAAGGGTCCTGTCTGCTCCGTGTTTTGTGTCATATCAATCTTGGCTTTTGCTATTTCATTAAAATTCCCAAGCGGTCAGAAGGTTGTTGCTTAATAGATTTAGCATTGGCTGGATACATCAATACTGTGTTTAGTCACATTTGTTTTACTGGGGACATCTGTGCGAAGAGTTTAGCAAATATATTCATTCATTTGAAAGGAACCTGCTGCACTTTGGACCTTGACTGTGTGGTGGTCTTGGGTACCTGAACATTTCCTTCAGTTAGAGGCAACTTCTGGCAGTGTTTTGCCTGAAGTGCCTCTGTAGACCGAAATATTTATTGCAGAATTTTAGATTTTCTTCCAACTGGTAATTTCCTTTGTGTGGTCCTGTATGGAGAAGGGACGTGATATAGAACATACAATTTGTTCTGTGAAAATATGGACATTGTTTTGTCTTTCGGTGTTGACTCAGAAGAGGAAAATGTCCCAGGAAAATCAGAAATTCCCATGGGATGAAAATCCAGACTATTTTTTCTGACAGTGACCTTGCAAAATGCAGTATGTTGGTAGGGTAGGCACTACTGTCCTCAGGTTAATCCCAGGGTTAGGGCAGTCTTGGTTTGTAGTTGAACCCCAATATACTGTATGCTATTAAGAAGCTTCCAGAGGACACAGGCATTAGTATTCAGTGAGGATATAGAGCATCATCAATAAAGGAATAATATTGATTATGTCTGTTTAAGGTGCTTACCTGCAGATATTTTCACATTTAATTTGAACAGTCCTTTCCTTCCTTTCTGCCTTAACTAGGTGTTAACATTCTTAGGAGAGAGAACCTGTTTTAGACACAACTATCAGAAATATTGAGTCAAATCCATGTGAGATCATCAGGTATGTAGCAAAAGATGTTCAGGTGATAGAAGAAACCTGATCATTCTGACATTGAGGTTCATCCTAGGACCCCAGCCCTGGCTGCTCACTTTTCCACAGCTAGAGAGAGTGTTTAAGCAGTCTTTGTGAATAGCAGAGGCTGGGGAAAAGGACCCAGAGAAGAGAAGGAAATAGATCCAGAATGAAATTATTATGACTGTCTGTCTCTTGAGGTTGAGATAGAAGCTGAACAAAATCTGAACTCTGGCCCAAGAACAGCATGCAGTGGAAATATAGAGTATTTAAAGCTATTTTGCATGATTTCTTCTGGGCACAGTTGAGACATGCCACCGATCTAATCTCCGTGCAGTCATGGGTGTTAGAATTACTCTGTACCTTTTGTTGAACCGCACTCCCTTAGCACATTGCCAAAAATGTGAGTCTTTTGTTTGACTTCTTTTTCAGTTTTTTTTCTTTTTATCCAAATGAAATTGCAATGGAGACAGGCCTGTCATTCTTTTCTCTTGTGCTTTTTTCCTCTGAAGAGGGTCAAAAGCTAGGATATCTGTATGATTGTTTAGTCTTAGGCTGAGTTATAATTGCACATCTTTTTCCAGAGCATTCAAACACTTAGAATTAAATATTCCAAATGAAGCTTACTGTAAAACTACATTTGCACTGCATTACTTTCTGCCCTCTTCAGTTTTAGAATAGAAGCAACAAAAATAATGACACCATTAAAAAAGTTTCCCAAGAAACAAGCAACCCCTTTTTCCAAATACAGGCAGAGATGGAAGTTATTTGCTTCTGATTTAAAACTTACTGTGTGAACACACCTGCAGACACACCCAAAATGTTTGATTCAGCTCCAACTCTTGAAATAATATTTTCCCAAAAGTCAAAAGCATTTTTTGAGTGCAGAATACCACAGTATCAGACTCAGATACTCAGATACATTTCTTTTCATTTTTCTATTGATTTAGTGGCATGTGACTTCTTTTTCCTTGTGGGTTTTGCTCTTGAAGATGTAAGAAACATATCCCAAGGAATATGAAGTGAACTTCCCACTAGTTGTTGCTCCTAGTGTAACAGGATAAAATGTGATGAACATATGTGTAACTGAAATACAGGGAAATTCATCTCTCAGTTAATAACTACGGAGAATGCAGAATTAGGATATTGTGATATATACTGGGCATCTACATCTCTGCAGACACTCTGGGAACACAGTACATTCTCTCTTTTTTCAGGAAAGTCCATGAATCAAAGCTCAGGCTAAACCTGCTGCTGGGGCATCCTCTGGGACCAACAATGTCAAACCAAATCCTTCTGGCTTAGTGCCCTTACCATCAGTAAATCCATTTTTCGTTTGATTTGGGAAATTGAACAGAATATTTAATTTCAAACAAAATTTTGTTTTCTTACAGTACCTTTTAAAATTAATTTTTTGCCCTTGTTTGAAGGGAGGGAAAAAACCCACCTAGTGAAATAGCAGAAACCTTTATGATGGGTTGACAGTGCTGTATGTGGCAGTTGCCCCAAGGACCTGCTGGTGCCAGTCCATTTGGCCCTAGGAGAGGGGCTAGTCTTTCAGCAGCATTCTGTTTTGGAGCTGCTGATCTGCAAAATAGTTTCTTTTACATACCCCTTTCCTGGGAGCTGCAGCATCCTTTGATGCCAGGCCCAACCTTGTGCTCTTGTGGTGAAATAAATTCCACATAGGTCTCCATAACTGGTAAAGCTTCGGATGAGAAAATAGATAAAAGCTGGAATTCCTGGTCACAGAGCATGGAGGATGCAAAGTTGATCCTTGTGAGAACCTTCTTTCCTTTCAGTCCTTAGCCAGAAATCCCATTTACCCTTTGATGAACTGTTTAGTATAGAAACGGTGAAGCAACATTGGGAAAGAAAGTGACCTTTCCCTTGTCTTGTGAAATCACTTGGTTCCTATTATACCTTTTTTTTTTTCCTTGCTCATTTCTGCCATGGTTTATATGAGTGCCTCTTCTAAATGCCAGAGCAGCAATAGCCGTTTTAAATATGGTTGCAATTTCATGCCCCCAAATTTCCTCTGTTATCTTTAATCTTTGATCATTACAGTCCCTCAATGTAGCTTTTTGGTAAGCTGCAGTTTTTTATGTTACTGCTGTTTAGAATTAACTGGTCTGCTTCCTAAAAAGCCAAATGTTTAATCAATACATATCCTACTGTGTATAATAAATACATTTCTGCCATCACTTTTTGAAGAGAGAATGCTTTTGATTTGAGCCAAATAGTTTACAAAATGGTGAGGGAGGGTTTTTTGGTATTTTTTGTTTGTTGTTTTTTTTTTTTAATAGATGTTTAATGAGATAGGGCCAACCGGTGGATTAGAGCATAGAAATGGTATTGAAATTCAGGGGTGGGGTGGGGGGAGAAGTGTTTTACACGAATTAGTTAATTTTGAACATTTGTTACATTAGCATTTGCTCCACTTCAGCTGGTTCATTTCTTTGGATTGCGTTTGTTTGCTGGGTAATAATTTGACAACGTTGCAATAAGCTGAGCATTAAGAAGTGGTTTCGTGTGCTGGAGTGTGCAATAGGTAGGTAAAGTTGTTGTTTGTGGCTCTTTTCCTGAACTTTGGAAAAAAAATCCCATTTTAAAGCTGTAATAACGGAGGCTGATTACTTCCCATCAACTGACTGGCTTCCAGGGCAGAATTTTCAGACTGGTTATTGCGTGCACTGCTCTACTATAAAGTACAAGGTCTGTAAATTAAAGTTGGACCATAAGAGATTTAATCTGCAATTTTATAGGTCTCTAATCCAACAGTCGTTTTGTATTTCAGGCTCCAAGTATATTATCAGGGTTTGGGGAAGGTGTTGTGTGTGTTTTTTTTTTTTTTTTTGTACTTGAGTTATATTTATTTATTTGTTTGCAATGTCTTTAAATTATATTGTGAATTACAGCCAGGAAAATATTGATGCTTTTTCTTCTCCCTACCCCCCCAAACTATAGATTAGAAACGGTAAACAAAGTTGTTACACACTGAAGAATAAAGACTTGGAACGTGCTTCAAAAGGAGTAATTTACTTGGAGCTGGATGTCCTATTTAATCCTGTAAGTTGAAGTATTTTCTCTTTGCTTATCGCTGGTGTAAGTGCGAATCTACAAGGACGGAGGGTGAGGGGTGATGCTTTACAAACCAGAATCCAAACAGGAAAAGTCCTGACCCAATTGCATCTCGTGGTAAAGGGATGTTTGATGTCATGAGTGAGGAAATATTGGACTATCATAGCTATGGCTTCTCCAGGCGGATGGGACAAAGCAGGTGCAGTTTTGGTTTGACAAATAACCACAAGTGCTGTGGGAAGGAGGTGCCGATTGCTGTGGCCACGGCTTCAATTGCAACAGCCAAAAAAAGGCTTAATGTTCATTTTATTATACATTAATTTTAACACCTACTTCTTCCCCAAAAAGCTGACCCAGGTTGTTCTCTTCCCGGGGTGTTGACAGGAAAATTAATGAGGCATGGACACAGTGTGCTTAGTTTTTAGGTGGCTGAGTCAGTCTCAATTGTTTATGCCCTACAGCCTTTTACCAAGTTTAACTCCTATTTATTAAGGCCATCATGGGCTGTACCACAGCTTTGCTCTTGCTGAAATGAGTCCAACCTTGCTCAGTTTGCATTTTTCTTAGCACAGAATGGTTTGGGTTAGATGACCTTACAGGTCATCTCATTCCAACCACCCTGCCCTGGCAGGGACATCTTCCACTAGACCAGATTGCTCTGAGCCCTGTCCATTGAATGTTTGCAGGGATGGGGCATCCACCAGCTCTCTGGGCAACCTGTGTCAGTGCCTCACCATCCTCATTGTAGAAAACATAAAAAGCAACTCCTAAGCCACACAGAGGCTGAAAAGAGTGGTACTGAAATGCCTAATCTTCCTGAGCAGCACTCATGATATGAAACTGAAATAACACATTTAAAACTACATGATGTTACTTCTATAATTTTCTTTTCCTTTTTTTTTTTTTTTCCCTTTAGATTCAAGCAAGTATTAGAACATTCAAGCCCCGAGAAAAGCGATTCACTCAGGAAAACCGCAAATTTTCTAAAAAGGTGAATATTGTGTCTGGGCTAAGCTTTTGCATCTATTTGTGAAAGATCTGAATTGCTGCAGAACGGTTGCAAGAACAAAACCTACTTATGCATAAAATGCTGAACACATGTAAATTCAGTGTATTTCTGTATATATTAAAAGGTTTGTTTGTGTTAACATGAAATTGCTTTCTGATCTAGCTTGCATCAGTAGTTCTGCTTTGTGCTTCTGAGTGGGGAAAATGATAGCTGTGGATTTTGCACAGTTCGCAGCACTTAAAGCTCAACGAGGGCCTTATTCCCTTCTTTGGGAAGGAAGAAACCAGGGCTAAATTCCTTATGTAAAAAGTCCATAGGATTTTAGAACAATAGGCATTATTCTTTTTAAAATGAAGGTGTCCTGTAATAAGTCCCTACTTGCTTCTGTGGACTAGTCCAAAACATGTAGAAAAGAGGTTCAGACTACATTCTCGCTGCCTCTTTTCCTGAGACATTCATGTATTTTGAGAATCAAATGAGGATAAAGGTAGGTTTGTGTAACTGTTTTATTTAGTTTTGGCATCAAGACAGGCCTTTTTTCTTTTTTTTTTCTTTTTAAGGACTGAGGAAAATCTGGAAGGTTTGGGTGTAATCAGAAAGCAGACAGGAGCTGGAGAATGTATCTGAAATAGAGGCTTTATTTGTAATATGTGCCCTGGCGTGCATTTGTAGCTTAAATTATCCCTGTCTCTGAAGCAATAGTAGGATATTAATGTGTTTGATTAAACTCCTCTTCTCCTCCCTTCCTCCCACTCAATATTTATCAGATCTTATCAAGAAATGTTGATCGCGTGAAAAAAATCACCATGGCAATATGGAATACAATACAATTCCTTTGGAGCTGCTTTCTCTGGGAGTCCACGGTAAAGAGCTTGATAGCATTTGTGGTAAGTGGATTTCTTCCTTTATTGCATGAGGCTAAGTGATATAAGATCTCGAGTGTTACCGTGCCTTCCTCTCCACCAGCGTAAAACCCTTTATCGTTTGCTGTTATTGGTGTTTTATAGCTCTGTGGCTGCAGGGCTGTGGGTTTCAAGGCAGCTTGGGCCACACTGGGCCTGATGGGGATGCAAAATAGACCTTGAGGAAGAGCTTTTCTTCGCTTGGAGCAGAGGTATTCACCACCTGCACTGAGCACTGGGGATGCCCATGTCCATGGTGGGTGATGCCACCACGCAAAGGCTGTAACTGTCTGGTGACTGTGGAATTTTGAATTGTTTTTCATTTAAGATGTGGCAACTTGGTGGTAGGAAAGAAAGGAGGTGGCGGCCAAGAGGGTGTTGTAGGGAGATGCCTTTGATCTGGGTGACAGAGTGAGCTGATGAGTCTTGTTCATTCTGTCTTCCATTGCACTTCACTGCAGGTTATCAATTCCTGCTATACCTGTGTTGACATTGCCTGTTGCAAATTTATTCTCTTGGCTGTAATAATACATTGTTTAAAAAAAAAGAAAAAGGCGGGTCAGTGAGTTCTGCTGCACACTGCAAACAAAAAACCAAGTTCTCCACCTGCCTGTCCTGCTTTTCATCTCTCTCCTTTTTCCTCTTGGTAGTAAACACCCCATTTGCAGTTTTCTCATAATCCACTCAAGCACAAAAAGGTTTTGCCTGCTCTTTATTCTGCGGTGTGACATTTTCTTCATGCTTGAAATGTTTGGCATGCCATTAAAGGTTGCAGAATCATTTTGTGGTGGTCCAGCATGCAGAAAGAAAGTTTTTGAGTTGAGTGTTTATTAAGCAATATAACAGTCACATCTCCAAGACTTTCTCCTGCTTTTACTGTCTGTGAATTGTAAGATGCTTAAAGGCTTTTTTAAAGAAAACACTTCAGTGTATTTACCAGAGATGAATAAAGTAGACCATTCCTGATTAAAGAAGCTCCAGAGTGAAGACAGAGGTCAGAGGGATGGCTGACACATACAAGTAGATAGGATGAGAGGGTCTTTTCTCTGTAATTTTTGTCTTGCTGTTGCTTGTAGTTAATTTGGATCCTATTATATTTATTACATAATATATATTATATATATACTATATATAGTTAATAGCTTGAGAGCTGGTGGAGAGCAGAGTAGCTGGTACCTCACTGAAGTCTGTGTGGCTGTGCAAGAGAGTTCTGTGATTGTGCCCAAGGGAATCAAGGTCATGCACACTGCAACTGGAAAAGGAGTATCCTATGTAAAATCCCGGTGTCACTGTCATAGCATTAATATACAGCAAGAATCTAAGCACATATTTAAAAAGTTTGCTCTTAAGAGATTTTGCACCAAAGTACTTGTGAAGTTGCAGCTGTGAGATTTGCTTTTCCAGACCTAGGAAAAATTTGGAGGGGGTGAAGAGGCAGAAAAATAAGAAGGTGAGAAAGTGGGTCTGCAGAAAAAGGAATTTATTCCTAGTGGAAAGGAGGATGAGCAGGTTACAAATTACAGACTGTTAACGTCTTTACTGGATACCATAATACTCCCGGTTTCCTGAAAGAAAGTGTGTAATGGGAAAGGAATAAAAATACTCAGCTCTAAGAATAATTACCACAGGCTTCTTCTACAACCCAAAATTTAAGTCTATCTGATTTTTCTCACATGGAAATAATTTAGCTCTGGCACTTAAAATGAAATGCTAATTATATATTTCTCTCTCTCTCACTATTTCCAGCATGAGTGTTCATAGTATTGAAAATACGCACACAACATGGTAGGTGCAGCATCCCTCCCTGCCCCAGTCTCTATGGAAAATCCACTCT
This sequence comes from Pachyramphus minor, assembly GCA_013397135.1. Taxonomy (NCBI): domain Eukaryota; kingdom Metazoa; phylum Chordata; class Aves; order Passeriformes; family Tyrannidae; genus Pachyramphus; species Pachyramphus minor. The sequence goes on from VYXB01010738.1 coordinate 505,571, forward strand.
TAACATGGTTAAAAGATGAGGTGAGGAAGATGTACAAAGCTTCTCTACCCATTTTTCAGCTGGGTTCATGAAACCCTCATCTGTAGCTTCAGTGCCAGTCAGGCCCTCAAACCATAAAATGCCTTTTTAGAAAAGTGCTTTTCCTTACAGATGTTGTCCCTTGGACCACTGGCAATAACTGTTTTGATCATGTTCTTCATTTCCATATATCTTCTCTGAGATAATCCCAGATACTGGGTGGTCCTTAAAACCCCCCTCTCCACTTGTATTGCTCTCACTTTCCCTCTACAGGTAGTCCATGCCCCTTCCTCCTAGGGGGAATAAAGGGAGGGAGGAGGAGGAGGAAGACAAGCAGACAGTGTAATCATGGGAGCCCTGTTTTTAAGGCAATCAGAGAAAAAAACACCACCAGACAGAAGAAAATATTTGTGAGCTCATTAGAGGATGGCAACAGGCGAGGACACAGTATCTTACACCTTCCTGGTTTAGTCTTCATTACAGTGCCCCTCCCTCCCCATTAGTGTGACAGCTCAAGTGTGTGACAAGGACATCAGGGTGTGCAAGACAAAAAGAGGGATGGGTAAAGAGGGATGAAACAGAGGACAGCATAGGCAGGACATGAGTGAATAGAAAAATGCTATTTTCTTATTTATAAGATCCATCATTCCAAGCTAAATTTCTTTACTCATGTGTAATGGTGAGAGGAGACAATCCAAGAACATGTGAGTAGATTAATTTTTTGGTGCTATAAAAATTAAATCATATTTTTCATTAGCACTCTGCTTTTAATCCAATGATTTTTCATCTGAGTTAATTGTATAGGCACAGAGGACACTGATGGGCTCTGCTCAGGCACATGTAAAATCAAAATTTTTTTAGATTTAGGGATTTTGGAAAGAGGGTTGAAAGGGAGGTGAGATGAAAAACAAAATTTCCCTTTTGGCAGTGTTTGTCCTGTGCACAAAGGGTTTGCTGCAAATTATGTTACACAAATTCTAGAAAAATCATCCTTGGTCAGAGGAAGGAGACACACACAGGTTTTCTGAGTTCTTCAAAGTGTACCTCTGGTTGTTGGTCTGGTGTAAAAAAATGGACACACGTGGCTGTGTGTACCTGGGAATATCAGGAATATTCCCACATGTGAAAAGTGCTGCCTGTAGAGTTAACAGTATTCATATACCAAGAGATACCTTTAAATACATTGTCTGTGTATTCTTCTTCATTAATTCAGGACTGGGGGGAAATTTGTAGATTTTTCAAACCAAAGACACCTTCAAACATTCTATTCTGTTTAAATTATGATATAGTTATCTCTGTATTCAACCCAATATGTTGTGCTTTGATTGAAACACACCTCTCAAAAAGGTCTTTACTTTAAAGATACCCAGAGACATAGTCCAGTACATCCCTGCATGGTCCTTCTTGTGAGCCTGACACACTTCTACCTTGGACAATTTTCTACCAGTTTCTAGTGTGAATGTTGTAGTTTTAGCCTGGTCCTCATCACTCCTTCCTTGTCACACTTTTCTCCACTGAGACATGACTTCCATGCAGTGTTACTGATGTCCAGAAAGCTGGAGCTGCGTGGTCAAATGTGCCTGGGGGAATGTCTGCTCACAAGTCATTTTATATGTCTGTGTGATTATAAACTGTTTGTTTTTCCCACTCGTGCATATGAAAACTCGTGTTCTTACCCTTCTGATGCACACTTAAGCCAAGTTTTTGAACCTTCCTTCTACGTTAAAATACTCCCTGCCTGCTCTGCTGCCCCATCTCCTCTGGTCATGGAAGTAAAGTTTATATTAACCAAATCATTCTTACTGTACTCAATGTATTATTTAAAAAAAAAAAATTAAAAGTTAATTTTAGTCACAGAATGATTTTCATGAGGAATTATGCATCATTGCACATTGTGCTTGTGATTTTATACAACATAATTACACCTTCTATTGACAGTTTTCTCTGCATTAATGGTAATTATGCCATTTAATGAAATTACAGTAATTGCATTAAAAAATATAATCTGGTGTGAATTTAAAGGATATATTGACTGGAATTTTTACTATCATTTATATTTTTTTTAAAGTTTGCATGATAGTTGGAAGAGACATTGACAGGATCAGGCAAATGATGGGAAACCAGCCACCAAAGCACCTCTGGTGTGACTGGCAGTGCTTGCTGCTGAATTCCTTCAGGGTCCCTGCACACTCACCCATGCCAGAATACTTCATTTTTACTGGCAGCCTTTCCCACTATATCAGGTTTAGGCTTCTTGCTAATCAAGGCTGCTGCCAGGGTGGGTACAGGTGGGAGCTGTTTTTCCAGCTCAGCCCTCGCCGGCAGCCTGGGCCAGCCAGACAAGGAATGCATCAGGCACAGGCAGTATTTATTTGTTTAGCAGTGACATTGCAGTGTGTCTGCTAATTATTTTATGATGGCTTAGTACTGGGAGGAAGGGAAGGAATATGTGGTGATGCAGCATAACGTGTTGGAAATGTGGAGTTTTTGGTCAGACTCACTGCAGTTATGTAATAGTGGGCAGCTGGGAAAATGACAGGCATGGGATCATTTTGGAGCACTCTGGGCTGCCCAAAAAGCCAGCTGATGCAAGAGTAGGGAAGCTCTGGGGGTTTGGGATGCCCAGCAGAGCTGCTGGGGGTTGTGAATGGAGCAGCAAACCCAAACTTAAGCTTCTGTGCTCCTTGCTTCAGAGGTGGGATTTTGGTACCATTCTCTGTTGAGATCTCCAAAGCTTTTTAAATCTAGAGAGAGCTTGAGGATGCCCTGTTTTTTTTCTTCACTGGCCCCTTGGGCTGTGGGAACTTGGAAGTCTGAGGAGTCACAGGGCTGGGAGAGGCTGCAGGTATGTGCAGTACTGTGCAGTACTGTGCCATCCCTCTTCAGGCCTAATCTGGGGTAGTAGCAGAGAGACAGGTCAGGCTCTGCAGCCCATGAACTTCTGGGCATCTGTGCTGAGTGTGCCATTGAAGACGCTCCCACTTCAGCTCGTGATGTGGGAGCTGGATCTGAGCCCACCTAAACTCTTCTCATAGAGAAGACACTAATGATCTTATTAGACATGAAAAATTTTTGATCCCTGTTGAGCTGGGCTATATTTATAGTGATGAACTATGGGCAGAAGGCCATTAGTTTGTTGACAGCGTCCTCTAAAATTGCTAATTGCCTATCAGTAAGGGAAATGTTATTTTTTCCCTCAGGAAAGATGTTTGTTAATTTGAAATCTAAGCCTTCTGGAGTTTACTTGGGGTAAATCTCCCATTCTGCATGTGGACAAGTGTTTCCTACTTGTTATGGTTTGATTTTCCCAAGCAAAGCACAAAATGTTCCAGTCCTGTTTGTACTGAACATAATTCAACCCTGGACATGACAACAATATACGGCTAAAACATCCAATTTAACTCCTGCATTGTTTTGAAACACAGTGATTTATTTTATTTTATTTTTTGCCTTGATGGGAGGGGAGTTATAGATCAATAAGAGGAAACTCTTGGGATGAAAGTTTCACAGGGAACAAGAGAATTCTATGGAGAAGGGAGACCAGTACCAGCCATGAAATCCAAACAGCTTGGGATAGAGACTGAGTCCCCAGACATCTCTTGGACCTCTGTCCAATTCAGCAGAGAGTATTGATTTACCAGTAGATGATAATAATTCACTCTTCTATAGGGTGGGGAAGGAAGTTGTGCTCTTACATGAGCTTCCCTAAAATTTTTCTTATTTTCCCCGTGGATTGTCTGCTAATTTTGAACTAGCAGTTCACTGATACAAAGCAAAACCACCCTGCCATGACTACATGTGTAACTGATGAGAAGGGTATAGTCTTTTTTCTCCCCCTTTTTTTTTTCTCATCATCATAGCTAAAGACGAAATATAAAACATTGTTCCCAAACTATGCGGGAACAGCATTAAAGTAATGGTAGATTAAAATGTCTCCACATCTAAAAGCTAAATAAAATGAATAGATGTAATCCTAAAGAGAGAAGAATGAGTATTCTTCAAACACTGAATAGGGAACTTGGAAAAACAAGAAACTTAAAAAAAAAAAAAAAAGAGAAGAAAAAAGTATTAATGCAAAAGAGATGGTCTTTACATCCGCTTTACTGTAGAGCTTTTGCTGAGGGCTGTTCTCAGCCCATTTGCAGCTCGTGTTTTGCTACAGTTTTAAAGAAGCAGTCGGCAAAGGGACTAAGGCAGTTTCTATTTAAATAGGGGAGCTGTAAAATAACACTCGGGTACAAAAATTTGCTCCTATTGAGTCTAGAGCTGGTGCTGGAGGAGCAGCAAAAGGCAGGTTTTGGGAATCTGACCTAGCAAGTAATTCTTCAGAGCCCCTAACATATCCTCCCTTCTTTCCCTCTGCAAATCCCTGGCAAAGGCACATCTTTAAAATTATTGTCTCGAACTCCAGCGAGAAGGCGGGATTGGAGGTATGTTTTTATTCCGAGCTGTTATATCCCAGTAAAAGTATTTTCCTAATGACGGAGGAAACGTTTACATCCTGCTTCCTCCACACTGCTCATGGCAGTGCCTGTGAAAACGCACTGTCTCTGCAGGCAAAGCTGTCAGGAGCACGTTACCTGACACAAGTGGCTGCTCAGATGAGAAACAGGCTTCTCCAGACAATTAAAGGAGATGGTTTTACCCTTTTTTCCCAGCAATTTTTACATTTCCAGTATTATTCTTCTGCGGTTGAGGGGAATACAATTTAAGCTTGAGATCCCAGACTTTGCTTCGCTGCAGCAGTTAAAATTCCTGGAATAGCAACAGTGATATTGATGATGCTGAGAGACACACAGCAAAGTAAACACATGTTATTTCCAGCTCTTTCAAAAATGCAAGAACAAACAAGGACAAAGTTAATAGGGAAATAACCACTTAGAAGCTTGACAACAGGATAAACAAGATTTAAAAAGCAAAGTTTGAAGCTTTGGAGTCAGGGTGAGATGGAGCTGAGCAGCGACCAGTACAAATATCCCCTTTAACTTTGAAAAAAGGTGGATGGCCTTACGTTTCCATCTCAGGAGTTTTGGGTATTTGCTTTTTTTACCAGTGAGATGTTCCAAAATAAAAATAAAAGCAAAACTATGTTTTGCATCTGAGGAGTCGTACTCATTTCCTATGGGTGTGCTTAACAAGGCATTTACCCAATATAGCAATTCCCTTGATTTTGGGGTTAGGGATCTTCCTCTTAAATTCAGTCTGTGCTGCACTCATATTTTTGAGGAATAGTTATGTTTTCTGTGCCGTGTAGTCAAAACTTGAATGCATCACATAGGAATGATTCCCTCAACTCTGGTAATGAGACAGACTTAAATCACTACCTCTCACTCTTTAATTGCATTATGTTGTTTTCAATTGATGGTAAAGCCTTTTAATACCTTTGCTGTGTGTTTTAAACTCTGTAGTTCAAGTATTTGGTTAAAAGGACAGTCCTGTCAGAGGATAAACCTCTGCACAGCTGGTCAGCAGGGATCTGTATGCAGGCATCCAGGCGAGAATTAAGGCAATGAGAAAGAAATTCAGCTTTGTTTCAGTACATGGATTTATCCCTAGAAGGTGTCTGCATTAAGACACAAGTATATATTTAGCTATCTGTCAGTCTCTAGAACTGGAGTTGAAATACAGTTTTCATCTCTTTGGCTATTTAATGGCAGCCCACAAAGCCAAGATCAAAGGCGGAAACATTTTATATAACAATAATAATAAAAAATCAAATGAAAAAGGGCTCTTTCTAGCTAAAACCCGAACTATTTACATGCACAAGCCCTTCTGTGTGCCTTTGTGCTGAAGTTGTGACCTGTTGGAGAACTCTGCTCAGTGCATTTCCAGCTAATTTGATATCGGATTTTTTTTTCTTTTTTATTTTTTTTTTTTGGTGGTTGAAGCTTTGTCATTTTTTTTCGAAGCTGTCATTTTTATTAGTCTCCCTGGCTGATCTTTTTGGGCTCTCGTCAGGTGGTGTATGTTCTCCATTGTCTGCCTGGTCTTGGCAAGCTGTAGGTCCTTTTATTGCCATATGACGTGGGCGTGCTTGCAGCAGTAGCCTGTAATTATACCCACCACAGGTGACAGTTACAAGAGAGCTTTGGTAATAATTTTAGCTGCCTGATCTGATGTTTATGAAGAGCAAACCCTCTTTGTGGTCTGGCTGGAGTTTGCTATATTGTTTTGTACTTTAGGCGTTTGATTTATGAAGCCCTCTTTCTTAAATTTTATTTTTTCCTTAATATATAACGTCTTGTGCCTTTTGAAGTTCTGAAGTTTTGTAAAAGGTTATTGTTGATCTTATGCTACTTGTACATTTTTTGTTTATTTTTGCATGCACTGTATTTATTTTTGCTTTGTTCAGCACAGTAAAATAATACCCTTGCCTGTTGCTAGTTTTATTTGTATATTTAACATTGCTGAGCTCCTGTAACTAACCCCTCCTTAGCAGACATGCTATGTTCTCCTAACTGTGAAAGTAATCACAGATTTAGCATTTCTTTTTCTTTTTTTTTTAATTTTGACTATTATTCAACTGTTTTATAAAAGGTGAAATTCTCTGTGCATGAAGGCAAAACTGTTCCCTTTACTCCTGGAGGAATTGCAAGACTTGCATATGTCAAAGTTGAATTTAGCTCAAGATCCTTACTGTTACCTTACAAAGCTCCATCACAATTTTAGGAATTTGCCACGCAAAAAAAATGTGGACAAGGCTCACCTGCCCACTGCCTGATAGCTGGCTTCTGTCTTGTGCTGTGTTTCTTTTTGCAGTTCTAAATTCTTTAGAGGAACTTAAGATTAAAACTCTTGAGCATCTTTTGAATTTTTGATTCTTATTGCAGGATTCTGATTTGTAATTCTTATGAATTGAATGGTAGGTTGAAAACCAAGGGAAATTTATATGTAACCATTTGCTAACCTATCTGATCCTAAAGAGATGATATTCCATATCAGAATCCAGTGATTTTTATTTTTCCAATGTGCCTGTTGCCTTTACTGTAAAAGTTCGCTTTATTCACAGATTAGAAATTGCATAAACAAAGATGAAATTAGTATTCTAACTTGAATGAATGCTGCATCTGTGTGAGACTCATTAAACAGGAGTGTGAGACAGAAGCTACTTACCCAACACTATTGGAAATACCAGAATTTGAGAAGCTTATTTGTAAAATTCCCAATGTTTGGCATGGATTTTGACTGTGCAAGCTGCATGAAAAAAGGCATGCAGCTCAGTCCAAACAAATAAACAAAAAAGGCAGGAACCCCACAGTATGTATTATGAAAAAGGTATATATTAGGAAGCGAAAATGTCATTAAAATTAAAAATTCTTTTACTAAGTGTGCTCTTTTTTCCCCCCAGAGCCACAGGTGTATTGATTTTCTTTCAGTCAGCATCTGTCTCATTATTCACATTACTTTGACCTGGCACCTCTTAGAAAGTACTTTAAAGCACTCAGTTTTATAAGGAATTTGTAGACATTGAGTGTTATCTACCATGTCATTGGTGAAGCAACCCTACCAGTATTTGGTTTTTTTTATTTTCTTTTAAATTTTAAAAAGGCAGATAATTTATTTTTAACACAAATGTAAGCTTAGAACAACACTGCATTCCCTTGAAACGTAGAGGAAGTTTTTATTCTTCCAAATTGAAGGAATAAGTAGAGACATGAATGTAGGTGGTTTAATCACTGTAAATCCATTAACTACAGCAAACCTATGTTATTTAACATCAGTTAAAAATCTCCATCCTCATTTTGGGGCAAATCCTGTGCAAATAGGAATAGCAGGTTTTCTGAGAAGAGGAAAAAGCCTGTAGATGGCGATGGACCCTCAGGAATGAGCCAGCTCTGGTATTCAGGCTTTTGTCAGATTTTTCTGGCAGGTTTTCTTTCTTTTGCCTGAACTATTTTATTTTTAATTTAATTCACCCTTTCTCTCAGCACTAATCTAAAACTAGTTGCAGAAATCGTGACAACTGGAAGAAATTTCCTATTTGAAGGTAATGCAACATTTTGGTTTTATGATGGAGACAGATGCACCTTGAGGGATTTCTCTTAAGGCATTCTGCTTGTCGGGCTTTTTTTTGCTTGTTTTAAATAAGAAAGAGTTGGATACTTTACAAGTTCTGAAATAAAAGGGGATTAGTTTGGAAGCTACAGAGCAAATACGTTTTTTAAAAAGCCTGTTCTCATTTAGTTTTACTTTTTTTTATTAGAAACTAAGATGTATTTTAACTTAGAGGTTGGTCTGAAGTAATCAAAAAGTTCTTGGGTTGTTTAAGGATAGCAGTGATAGTAAAAATACCTTAAATCAGGATATGCCCCTTTCATTTTTTTTTAAATTTTTTTTTTTGTATTTAGTGGGAAGTAAAGCTGGAGCAATAGGATGACTGAAAAATCCCAGAAATCTGATTTAAAAACCCTGTATTATTAATTGTGAATAAATTTGACTGCTACCACACTAAAAGGTTACACTCCCAAAAGTATCAATAGAGTTTTGATCACTTTCCCCACAAGTTCATGAAAATTAAGTCTGTTATTTTTAATTGTGGCATCCACGCTGTAGTCAAGCTTAGCTGGTTTCCTTTGACTTTGTTTTTGTTCCCTAAAGGTAGTGCTGTGATTTTGAGAAATGTAAATCATGTAGTCTTTAGTACCAGTCTAATACTCTGATTTATTTTACCCTTAACATTACCATGTAAAGTCAGCATGTTTACTGGGAGATGTGTCATAGGTGAGCAAAAGTCTTCACTAGAACAGCCTTTATCTACTCTGCTAGCTCAGGTTCAGAACTTTCTACTTGCTTTTTGGGAGAAGTCACCGTCTTCTGTACTTTCCTTCAGCTTTCATCTTTTAATGGCAGAGAAGAGCAGCACAGCTCTGTATCAAAGCCAATTGTCAGCTTTCATTAGATGTATTCTATTGTTTGTTCAGATTAGAAATAACTGCATTACACTTTGACTTTGAAGGCTTGTTTGTTTTTAAATATACTGGGTATATGTGACCTTTTTGTCATTTGTGATGCACTTGGCTTGGCAAATTTGAGATACCCATTTAAACAGCAGCCAAACCTATTTGTAACACAGGTACTTTGCAAAGGCACTTTTTTGTAGGTCAGGAAAAGTAAAACAAAACCCTGCTGCTAATAAAAAGCATTAATAGATTCATATAAAGCATTTTCAGCTAGTACCTCAAATACATTGCATGGGGGTATCCCCCAGTGAAATTGCAGCACCCAATATTTAGCAGTGGGTCGAATCCAGTCAGCTGTTTTTATCACCCCATTATGTGTTGGCCGTATGAGATGTGGCCTCTGTCAGAACATGATGGCAAGAAAGTCTAATTCCATTAAAAAATTGCACTAAGCAAATTTTCTTAAAATGTTTAGAACATTAAATGGGAAATGCATAATTGATACAGCGATATTAGCTTTTTTTTTTTTTTAACCGAACATGCCCATCAGGAACTAGATGATGACTTGTTCTTGCAGTTAAGAAAACTTCCCCAGATACTTTCATGTACACATTTGGGAAAATTATTTGCAATGATATATTTCAATTTCCTTAATAAACTAGACCTGTCTTCCTAATTCCCTTTCCCTTAAGTCCCTCCGCAGGGGTTAAGAAATGAAGTATTTTGAAATTATTACCAGATAACTGTTTCTATGAATAAAAAACTAATCTAAGCTTTTTTTTAAAAAAAATAGATTTATATTCCAAAGCTGAGAAATAAACAGTGGCAGTAGAAAGGAAATATGAGATTAATAAAAATGAAGACATTTTGCAGAGCTATTCTGGATTGTTTTAATCTTGTTTTTGTTGGTTTTTTTTTTTCTCCTTTTTCTGGGAAGTAGTACTTCTGCAGCAGCCTGCATTGCAATGAAAGCAATTCCTGCTTGCTGTTTTAAAAGTTGTATGAATACTGGCAGAGACAGGGGTCCTTCAGTGCCCAATGAATCCTGCCTTACACACTGATACCTATAGTAACACACACAGAGTGACGATGAGATCAAATGCTCTGGTTAAAAAGCCTTAGGGAAGCATTATGTGTCTGAGGTCTGATCTATTGTCTGGGAGGTCGGAGAGTGTTAATGCACTCTGCAAAGATTAGGCTCCCTCTCTAATTGCTCCAACACTTCCTTAAAGGATTTAAACAGTCAGGAAAGGTGATGCTCCTTGTCAATTTTTGTCTTCTGACAGCTGTTGAAGTTTTTCTGTCTTTCCACGGAGACCACTAGATCACTCAAACCAAGCACTGGCAAAAGCACAGACCCTGACTTAGGACTCAGAGCAACGAATGCCACTATTTACAACTCCATTATTTCAACTTTTAAATACTTTAAGGGTTGTGGCCAGGGTTACTTTTTCATGGTGTGCCGTTTACTTTTGGTGTCGGGAACTCCCGAAGTCCCACGAAAAGTTTAACTCCCTAGTTTGATGAAAAGTCTCCCTGTTAATTCTGAATTGGGTCATATTATGGTCTGCGTCCCTTAGAGCTTGGCTGATGCTTCCTCAGCACATCTGTGTGGTACCAAGTCAGTCATGGCACAGCCACTGCTTGTTTATCCAAGTGCAGTGCTACAGCTGAGCTACTGTGAGGCACTCTGCTATTTAATCCCAAATTTTCCTCTCCCACTCTAGGTCTGATAAGCATTTGAATTCTCTTGGTTCATGAAGCCTGAAACACATATAAAAAAATTTTCTCAGAAATCTGGTAAAGCTCATGCAGGAAAGTTTTTCTGCTGCTGAACCAGAGTGTCTGCAAATACCTGACCCCTATCACTGATTTTATGAAGCAAAATAGAATTTTGTCCAATGGATCAGAACCACATAAAAGAGCCAGTTTGGTTTTTTGCAGCCTAGATTTTTGAAATGGCTTACATTTGCAAAGGATGCTGCTTTTGCTTGGAAAGTACTTTCAAAGCAAGGGATGCAAAAAAGGTGAGAAAGGAGATGACTGAGATTAAAGTTGTTACTGAGAAAGGAGAAACACGACTCCACCCCAGGAGAATTTGGGAAATTTAATATATTTCTGCAGTAAGGCCGTGGTATCCTCACGTTCACAGTCGGGTAACGTTTATTGTAACAAGAGCCCAGTTTGACCCATCTTTTTAAAAGTATCCATTCCTGTTTCACAGACTGTGTCCTGTTTCACTGCAGCTCACACGACATGACAGGTCCTGCAGACCAGAGAGCCATCCTGTAGTTTTTTCTTCTGGTGGATCAGAAGCCTTTCAATTTGATAGTGTCTGTGTTTTTGCTAGTCTTGCAGCATCTAAATGTGTTGGTGTATCTAATCCATTTCACACATAAATGTATAAATATGACCTATATAAATATACATGCATTTAATGCCTCTTTTCTAAGACTCTGAGCAGATGACTAATACAGCTGTTCAAAGGAGAAAAGGATTTTTTTTTTCCTTTCTTTTTTTTTTTCCAAAGCCCTCTTGGCTCTGAATCGGAAATTGAGGAGCAGAATTCATCAAGTGTATTCTGATCGTTCTCACATGGGTAGTTCCTCCTTCCCTTCCTGCATAGCATGTTCCTTTGCACTGTTGCTATATTACATGAAATGTTTCATCTGTATATAAAAATTAAAAATTCAAACAAAAATCTGGCCCACATGAAGAACAGGCCCTTTGGGCATATGGTTCATTATGCATATTCGTTTAATTACTAAAACACTTGGGATGTCTCTACTGCCCTTGCTTTCAACTTGTAAAGTTGGATCTGTTCTGCAGCACAGAATATGTTGAACAGGAATGTGTCATAAAGGACTTCAGTTTTCTCCTACTTCAAACTCCATATAATGTTCTTGGCTGAATCGTTAGAATTTACTGATTATCAGTTCAATCCACTGCATCAAAACAGCATTTCAGGGTCTCTTTTCTCTTAACACCTTCTCTAACCCCAAAAAGGCAAGTTTTACAGTGGTTCAGAGTTGTGTTTAGTGTCAAAGTAACGTGAGACTCAGGATTTAGATTTCAAGCACATTCCCACAGAGCACCTAAAGCTGCACGTTGAAGCTGTATAACTTTTATTAGCTAGGAAGGGATTGCTGTGATAGTGTGACTTTAATTGATTTTCAGGGCAAACAGGTGGTGATGGTTTAGGCATCCCCCAGTCTCCTGCCATTCCTAATTTGGAGCTGCACATATAATAGCTTTATTAAAATAAACAATCTTCTGGCTTTAGTTTTACCTGAACAGCTGCCTGAAATTGCGGGAGTCTTGCAACTTTTTTTTTTTTTTTAAGATTATTTTGGAAAGCAAAATGCTATAGGTCTGCTAGTGGAAAATCTCTATTACATGGTCATACTGTCAATATATTGGATTTTTTGTGTGTGTGTGTCACTGCTGCTACATTACAATGGTAACATATCCAGGGTATAATTACAGTGACTCTCACAGTCATCTTCATGCATTTGTTCTGTAATGCAGCAATTTTGTCACACTGCAGATGATGAACCTGCTGAAATAGTTAAGTGTTCTGTAATCACTCTCACTATTCCTGGGTGTGTGTCAGGTGTGGGGAGGGCTGGACTCCAGTTATGAACTGCAGTTCTCCCTTTGACTTTGGGAAATGGATCTCTGGCAGATGAAGAGACCTTCTGGGCTCTGGCATGGGGCTGTGGTGGGGAATCCCATGTACAGCTTAAGGAAAGAGAATAATTTGGAATTCTTTGCCTTACTGCTTTCTTTGTGCTTTAGAAGCGTTTTTAGATTTCTGGCTTTGTGATCTGGGTTTACTGGTCCATTGTTTTGGGTTTTTTTTAAAATTAGTTTTTTGTTTCTTCTGCTCTGTTTCAATCTGGAAACGTTTTTTGGGGACTGGAGGTTTTGTAAAAGAGGGCACCAGACAGTTTTGCAGCAATGGTGTGTGCAATCATGTATTTCTTATTTAACTGGGTTTACTGCAACCTGTGTTTTTACTTTATTTTTTTTCCCCATGCCATAGCTGGAGATTGCCAGGGAAGTAACCTTAGGTGCGATTCTCCTGCCACTGAACTAAATCTAATTTAACATGTTTGCTTTATTACAGAGCTCTTTTTTCTTTACTCATTCAACTCTAATATATACCATGAACATGAAGGAGGAGGTCATTAAAGTAGTTTAAATATATCATTTCAGACTCCTATTTGCTACCAATTGGAACCCAATTGAGAGCCCAGATTTAAGAACACTTCCACCAGTGCTCCTTCCACTCCTGTTCAATTATGTCACTATCTGACCCTCTCTGCTAATGTTTCTCTCAATGTTAACAAATATGTCTCCAAATAAGTGGACATTTGTCAGCTAATGACAGTTTTTTTCATGACCCTTTTAAGGTGTTCACCTTATGCAGAATAAATAAAATCAGCCTACATTTTTGCCTCCTTTTAAATAGCACAGATTTTTTTTTTTTCAGACACATTTTGGAAGAATTATTTACTATAGGACCAGGCTTTTAACTTGCATAATGCCTGTCTTCCCTGCAAATAGATTATAACTTTCTATATGAGAATAATTCCAAAAATTGTCACCCTGCTGATAAACAAACCAAAACATTAGAGTTAAAAATGATAATTTAATTTATCTATGATATAAAACAACAGATTTTTTTTCTCTCTTGCATGCCACCCCACATTTATTTTGTGATCTTCCCCCATTGCTTTGGTCTGTGATAGTTACCCCTTTAGAAATGACATGCAGATTTATTCCCCTGGCCCATTCCCAGTGGATTACCCCAAAAGATAGAAAACTTGTAATATTTTTTTTCTTCTGTTTTTTCAGTTTTAAGCTTTACTGCTTGAGGGTCTTAACTGTATTTTACTTGGCACAGGAAATGTAAAATACGTTAGATAAAAGCATGAGGGAAAAATTAGACCAGTCAGCATGTTGGCAAACAGCTATTTCTTCAGTGTCTGCTGCCTAAAAGGATTTGAAATTTTTTTACTCTAAAAATGTTATACATACATAAAGATAGAACCCAAAAACTTGTGTTGTAGTTGATTTTGTTTTAACCTCTTTTGAGATTAGGGATAAAGTAGCAGCCACAACAAAATTGGATAGAGGCACCCACTAGACTTGGGGTGGGCATAGGCTTTGGGGTTTAAATGTATGTGTCCTGGAGGACAAAGGTGACACCCCCAGATGTAAAGCCTTTTGTGTTTGAAATTATCATCCACACTGACCAAGTTGTCAAATAGCTGGAATGCAGTATAGAAATCTTAACTTATATATAGTCTTAACACATGATAAGTTCAGTGGAATAAGCTTGAACCAAGTGCCTCTTCCCTGACCTCCTCATTAAAGAAATATATCTAACTAAGGATCTTGTTTTCAGTTTTCTAGGCTGGATAACCTCATTAATATAACCAAAATAATCAGAATAAAAGAAGACCATAATTTTTTATTAGTTTATTTTTATTTTGTTGTTGTTCATCACTTTCTGATTCCAGGCATTTTTATGAATAAAGAACAAATCAGTTGAACGTGTTAATGGCAACAGTAATTCAGGCTCAGAGTGGGGACATTTTGTAAGTGTTTGCAGTCTTAAGTGTAGCATCCCAACCTTCCCTGATGGAGTTCCCGCCGGCAGTGTCCCAAGAGGATGGTGGAGAACAGATTGTAACATTGTCAGCTCTTCTGATTTCGCTGTGACTTTTGCAGAAGAACATGCTTCTTCTTAAAGCACCATTTCTGAAGAGTCCTGTGATTGCACATGAATCACAGCTTTCATTTAAAACACAAATGAGTCTCTACTTCCTACCAGCAGCAAAGAAAATGAGATCCCCCTGAAGAGAGTCTAAATCAGGCAGTGACAAAAAAGGCCCTAACACATATTGACTTAAACAGTATAAGTTTTTTCACATGGTTTTTGGGGACTATTTTTGTTGGTTGCTTTATGTCTTTTTTTGTTGGGAGTGGGATACGTTTGTTGGGTTTTTTTTCTTTTCTTTTTGAATGTTCAGTAAAATTGTGACCATGCTGACTAGAGTTCTCATCCTTTACAGGCTTTATTCTATCATTCCTTTTCCTTGTTGCATCCTCACACATGATGTAAATTGTTAAGCACAAGTTGGGTATCTCAGGTTCCTCCTTAAGCTCATCCTGGGCCAGCAGGATGCAGTTGGGACAAGAAGAGATGGGACATGTGGATATGGCAGCAGGACATGGCTTTGCTGCTGTGTCATTTAGTCTGAGGTGGGCAAATGTAGCCATGTTGTTTGTTGTCCAAAACATCTTCTGGGGGAAAAAAAAAAATTAGGTAGATCTACATGGTAAATAACTGTTACATATCCTTTATTTGTACTTCTCAGTTCTATGCAGTCACATATGTGATGCAGACTGAGAGTTTTTGGGGCTTAATTTGGGTTGACTTTGGGATGTTTAAGTGGATGTTTTGTGCCTTGTTTGTTTTTAGATTCCAGTTGTGTTTGCACTTGCATGGAAGAGATTTTTTGCTTGTAGTACACCCTTAAAAAATTAGTAAGTTGTAGGCTGATGTGTGGAGCAATGCAGAGATAATTTGTAATGTGGCATTAATATTTAAAGACCTCTATTTCTTCAGGTCATTTTTGATTTTGGTCATTGCTGTTCAATACAGCGCACGTTTCACGCCGCTGTTGAGATGCTCTGTGTTCTTCTGTTGGGGACACAAAGAGCAAATTGAATCTAAAGTAAACAGGTTTCTTCTGTCAGTGCTGGTTTATTTAAGTATAATTTCTCTTCCTGCCATGTTCTCCATTATTGCATTGCAATGAGGGAGCAACTCCACTCCTAACTGACCCCTCCTTGAGCTCTGGTTTAGTGGGCATGAAGTGGCATCACCAGTGAGGGAGCATCATATGGATGTGGGAATGAGAGTGTTGGTATGAACAATTCTGGAATGCATTCTTGGAAGGAGGACCTTTAGTGGGAAATACATGCTATGGGTTGCCTCAACCTTTTTTGCCATGCCTGGAGGTGGGGCTGAGTTAAGCTAATTTCCATTCTTTTTAATGGCTTCTTTTTTAAATGTTCTCATTAGTCTCATGCACGAGCCAGCCCAAGAGCACAAGCCTCCTTACTGCACCCACATCAGGCTGAACCCACACTGGGTAGCCTGATTTTGGTTAGTGTGGGCTCAGCACTGCTCTGTTCCTGCATCCAGATTGCCCTTTTCTGGAAGAGAAGCCTCTATAGACAGCTATATATACACGTATGCACAAATGTACTGCTCTATGTGAGTGTGTTCATTCTCTCCTCTACTCTTGTACTCTCCCTTTCTAAGGGCAGGAATAAGTATCTGTCAGAAATAATTTGTTGTTGACAGGCTTATTGCCTCCAAGGGATTCGAGTGCCCTTTTGGGGAGCCAGTATCTTACATTATTGGCTAATATCCTCTATTTTGTTTTGGACTGAAAACATAAAAAAAACCCCAAAAGTCCAAAGAGTCCAGAGAGTTTGTCCCTGAATGCTTATTTTCAGAAATTTTTCCTTTTTTTCTAGAGTTTATTTGTGCATACGTGGCAACTTTACTCTACATAACCCAGAGATGAGTAAAAAATACAGAATCCCTCTCCCTTGTAAATAAAAGGGGTGCAAATCTTTGTGTCTCAAATCAGAATCAGTGATTTGGCTTAGTTCAAAACCTAACTTGGACATTCACAGCAGTGTCAGCTCAAGTTTTTCTCCTGCCTTCATGAATTACACAGATCGTGTTTATAAATTGCACAAAGCTGTTAGTAGCTTGAAGTTCAGTTGAATTGTGGGTTTTGAGACTCTGAGTTCCAAATAATATTTTTCACAGCTCTGCTGATGAGGCATTTCATTAACATTGGAGCCTACACTGGCTGAGAAAATAACTTTTTACCATAGGTTCCTTGCATGCATTTAATCTCCTTTCACTTTTATTTCTTCCATCTGATGGAATGTATCGCTCTCCTTCCATCACTGTTGTTTTCCAAGAATTACTCTGTCACATAACACAGCATCTTTCACTTTTCCACAAAAGCTTACCAGGTCAAAGAAAGCCTTTTTTTTTTACAGTTAGAAAAATTATAATTGCTGCATAGAAAAATCACACAGAAGATGCTATCTTATGCTAGGTTTCTAAACCTCTTAAAACTGTTCTATCCCCTGACTGTGGGTTTGCTGGTGACAAATGTTTTATGGGCATATTTTAGTAGACACTCGTCTAAAATCTGGTCTTAATAGTCAGATCCTAAATTGGAACCAGAGGGGCAGAAAAACCAGATTTGAAACGTGTTTCTAAGGGTTTGTTTTTACTTTCAGTTGAGGCTGCCTTCTCTCATCTTTTGTACTGCTGTCAAAAGGGCCACTCTCATGGTTGTTCAAACTCCATGCTTCTTGACAGGAACAGTTGGACCCCTCTTCAATGATTTTCAGATGAAACGGCTTCCAAACCTCCAGAGCTTTAACTTGTAGTTATTAGGCCCTTTGAAATAGCAACACATTAATCAGCTGAAATCAAGTGGTCCTTTCTCCAAGGCTGTGATATTGCTGTTCTCTTCTAGGCAGAGCTCTAGTCTAAATATTAGTTTCAAGAGCTCTTTTTTTTTTTTTTTCCTTTCTCTCTAGATACGTCTATCCCATTTCTGTTTCTGTTTGGATCAGTGTTTTAGAATGCTGTGAATTAAATTGTTCACTACGATAATAGGCTTTTATACTCTCAAATGGCATTAAAGGAAGTAATGCAGAAACCTTGCTTCCACTTGTTTGACTCTTAGTTTAGAAATCAGCCGTTGTCCTTTTAACTTCTCCCGTGCACAGCGTGAAGCCCAGAAGAAAAGGTGTCAATGATGTAATGGATTATGTGTGACACAACTTGTTCTAACAATGATGTGAAACATCGAAAAAAGAAATGGTTTGTTGAAACTGGATCATTTGAGACAGGGGCTTGGTTTGTGTCCCTGACTTGTGGGGTGTTGAGAAAGTGATCTGAACCTGTTAATGGATTCCCTTGCTAGTCTGTGTATTAGGCAAAAGGCAGACTGGGGATGACAAGAAATCAAGAAGATGCTGTTCCTTGCATTAGCCATCATTTACATCAACAGACAAAGCATTCTTGAGTTTCGGAAAAAAAATATTGAAAAGAAAATAATTTAGGGAGCATAATGCAGGACCTTGTCCCAGGCATAAGGTATGACTGAGGAGAAAGTAAAAACATGCATGATTGAGAACCTTGTCATGTGGGGAGTGGGTGTCAGTGTCACAGGCTGCTGATGCTGTGGTCAGTGTCAGGGAGCTGCCTGAGAGCATATGAAATAGGACATGGGCCTGCTTGGGATCTGCTTTGAAAACTGATGCTCAAAAGCCTGTTAGATTGCAGAAATATTTCTATTTGCTTTATAAACACACTCTGAACTTTTATTATGTACTGTATGTTCACAGCAATCACTTCCCATACCTCCGAGGCTAAATAATTTCTGAATAGCTAAATCAATTTGTCTTGTGTCTGTGTTGTGTCACAGTAATGAAAGTTCCCTGTACTGTGGCAGCAGCAGTAAAGCAACTCTTGTTAAGGAGATGTGGGAGCTCTATCAAAGCGTCACTGTCTGAGTTACAACTCAGCAGCTGATTAACCAGTCAGCATTAGAAAGGAAGAGACAGCATGCCTGAGCTATGCACTGAGCCTACAGTCAGCTTTTGTAATGAAGTTTGAAGTTTTATTTAAGGTCTGAAACTTAATAATACACAAAATGTACTGTAAGATCTAAAATCACCAAGGTCTTGATTTCGTAGCCTGCCTAAATGACCTGTGATTGCAAGGTTGTGTTGCACTTGCAGCAGAGCAGAGTGATGTTCACACAGGATGGTGACAGATGCACTAAAATTGGGTCAAGTCCTGCAATTGAGTGAATGAAGAAAGGTTCTTCAAGAGCTTCATTGACTCCTTGTAGGAAGGACTCTGCCTGGCTGGTGGGGCCTTTTTGCTGCATTAAGGGAAGACTGAGTTTGCTCGTGCCCTGGGGAGATGGTGTAAATGCAACCCCCTCCAGTGGGCTGAAGCAAATGTTCTGAATTAATACCTGGCAACAGGAATTTCCA
Source organism: Pachyramphus minor (assembly GCA_013397135.1). Classification (NCBI taxonomy): domain Eukaryota; kingdom Metazoa; phylum Chordata; class Aves; order Passeriformes; family Tyrannidae; genus Pachyramphus; species Pachyramphus minor. The sequence goes on from VYXB01010738.1 coordinate 524,611, forward strand.
TGAAGGGTTTTACACAAGGATCAGATGTATATTTGTATGTGTCTGTTTTTATCTGTCTGTATGTACCTGAGACAGATATCTGTGTAGAGAGGTACAAGAAGAGGTCCTTGTTCTTTGGAGTGACCTTTGGGGTAGGACAGGAGCTGGTATCACCTTTACTTTGTCTTACAAAACAAGCAGAGATTCATCCAAGGGAGTTGTAACAGTTCCAGATGAACTTGTTCAGGTTAGAACTTTTCATTTATGGGAGACTCTTCAGCTGGGAGTATAACAATTTTGGAAATCTTTATTAGCTAGAGTCATGCAAGACTCCTGTAAGACAGATCAAGCACTGTGCCTTCTTGGCCAGGATTCACGCGTTCCTGTTGCCTTGCTTACATATGAAATGTGGCTGTGTGAATCATTATCACTTCTAATTTTTTAGTATGTTGAAAAGCAGGATCAAAAAGGGAAAAAAAAAAAGGAAACTAAATCCTCTTCTACATTCCTGTGCTGCAAATCAATAGCATGGGGATATATTGCCTGGATGTCAGCCCATTTTATAAATGAATATATCTCAAAGATTGTTTTACTGGCCTACAAATGCCAAGAACAGGATGACAGTCTAATTCCTTGCATAGCAACAGCTAACATAAAATCAGGTTCACTTCAGAAAATGCAGTGCTGTTTGGGCAAGGTTATGGATACAGGCATTGTTTCTTGGTTTATGTTTGGCCCGTGGTAGGTATTAACTGGTCATTTGTCTGATGTTAGACAAGTCTTTTTGTTTAAAAGTTACAACAGCTGCTGTTTTGCAGGGGTATAAATTCTCACACTGCTGAATGCAATGGGAAGTATTTCTTTGGTACCGTGTGGTTACACTTTCAAGTCCATAACACAAAATACATTGCGATAAATATCCCAATCTGCAACTGCCAGCATTGTCTTTATATGTAATATCTGATGAGCCAAGGAAGAGGGGAGGTAGAGATTTAGATTTCTCATCACATGTAGAGTTTCCTTTGTTGTGGTTTGAGATACATTTACTGGATCTGACTCATTTTCACTTACCTGTGTTATTCTAAAGATGTGATTGTTGTTTCTGATCATTCCAGGTTCTTTTGGGGGAAGAAAAATGAGAAAAATGTGTTTGTGCCTTGTCTTTAAAGGAGATTGCTTAAAATAGCTTCAAGTTGCTACCAGCATTAGGCAGTTCTTCTGGAAACACTATGTATGAGTAGAAAAGGAAATGGGATCACAATATGCATTTTATGGCAGTTCTGGATTTAGTTTATTAACTTTGCATTGCCAGCCTCTCCAAGTTTGCAGTCTGTTCAGGTATCATTGGTACTTTGAAGATAGGATTGCAGTTTGGCTTGATACTTTTTTTTTTTTTTTTAAATCCCATGTGCTTTTTAAATCCCCATCACATTAGTTATGTGTTTAGCTGTTCCAATTTGCAGAACAAAATGTCAAAATTTGGCTTCATGTTTTGCTGTTAGTGGGTTTTGTCAGATACCACTCCAAATACACAGACTAATACTGGTTTTGGGTAAAGAGAGTCCAAGCAACCAGTGACATCAGAATATGCTATGTTGAAAAATGGCAAGAGTATGAGAATGGGGACTAGGATGACTGGATCCCTTTCCAGAATAATGCATCATGTGCAACCTGAAGCTTTGCCTCCTGGATGGTAACAGTCCTTTCTCTGCGCTGTTGTGCCGAGAATATAGGTGGATTAATGGTGAAGATGCATTTGCTGATTATCCCCTGTGGAGTGACAAGGGAGCTCCATGGTTCCTGTTTCACAAGAGGAAAAAAACCTCTCCTCTAGCCTGTGAAAGACCCCCTGGCAATTAGGGTTTGATGTAGTGGAGCAGGTTTACCTCTGTAAGTGCATCTGTTCTACACTAGCACTAAGGACAAAAGGCTTTCAGGCTTGAGGGGGTCCCAGGAAGGAGTGAATAAAGCCTTTGGAGTAACCTTATGTTCATGGCCTTATACTTCCCCAGATACAGGGGAGGAGGACCTAACAAACAGCAGCCTAATGATCTCAAACAGAATGGAGTGAAAGCACACGCTTTGGGAGCTGGTTTCTTTGCCAAAATAATAATATGAGTGAGGTTTGAGGTTAACAGACATTCAAGGGTGAATGTACAGAGTGATAATGACTGAAAGGCTTTCTTACATGTCTTTCTCTTTAAACACTTGTGTGTATTCCCTTCTGGTGCTTTATTTCTCCCAGGTATTTGTGGTCACCGTCTGGAACGTGGAGCTGTACATGGTGCCCCTGGCTTTGCTGGTGCTCTTTGTGTACAATTTCTCCCTCGTCACAACAGGGAAGGTCAATAACACCCAAGATGCCCAGGTAAGTAAAGTGGCAGTAACATTTCTGGAAGCCCCAGTTTGCCCTTAAGTGAAGTATCACATATTTTAATGATATTAAGCAAGTTGTGTATCTAAACAGCATTTTTATTTCAAAGTTACTGAAAAGAAACCTCGACCCTCTCTATTTTCTATATTCAATTAAAGCAATAAACCAGTCAGACTAGTAGGAAAAGACAATGAGAGCGTGTAGGAGGAGGATTTCACTTACTAAGTAACTACAAACATTTTTAAGTTGAATTAAGAAAGGCTTCCAAAGTGACAAGTGCCATGCCTCTCCTGCCATTACACTTTGCATCACACTAATGATTCATGATTCACAGAAGAGGAAAGTCAATAGAAGCAGAAGAGAATGTAGTTATTTTTAAAGTTATTTTATTGTCCTGTGATCTGAGGCTTTAAAAAGCCTTTATTCCTCCTTACCACCCCCCAGCCTTAAACGACAAGTGCTTTTTCCCCCAGAAATTTAGCCTTCATTTTTTTTAACTTGGGAGAAAAAAGGATTTAAATGCAGAAAATAATCACAAAATAAACCACAACAAAGTGCTACTCTTGGGGTATGAAATGCTGTTTGATGTTGACCACTGTCTTTACTCACATAAATGGTAATTATGGCTAGAAATGAGCATAAATTGATGAATGTCCATAATGTTCTGTTTTTAAAAGTGAAATAAATACTGTAATGAAATGGAGGCCAAAGTGTAGCTTCCAACTTTTGATAAAAAGATGATTGACATTGGTACCTTTACCTGAATGAGTCAAGTGGATTTTATACAAAGATATAATATTGTAGAATTTAAAAAGTCAATAGCTGCTTTATTAGTTTTAGTGAGAAAAATTGCTCCTAGTTCAGTTTTCATCCATTCCCAAATGGAAAGATTCTTAGAAAACAGAGGAAGTTGCATTATCCAGACCAGGAGAAGTTTAATTTGAAAACATGGTAAAAGAAATTCTTTTCTCCAGTTTCAGCCAAGTCCAGAATAACACAAAAAGATACTGTGTGTCTTCAGTGACTACTTGATTTCATCAAGAAAATAACTTCCCATGTGGTAGAATCCCAGGCAAACAGCTGTTTTTGGTTTTAATACAAAAACCAATAAAAAAATAACAATAATAACTTACCCAGAAAAAAATTCACAGAGGATGCCTTCCAGCCCCCTCACTCATCCTGTGGTGAGTTTGTTGCATGTTCAGGTGATGTCAGTCTCACAGAAGACAGAAAAATTGAGCAGAGCATCATTTAGGTGGATACTACAAAAGGGATATCTCTAAAAATACAGCTAATTGTAATAATGCTCAAGGAAGGTCCGTCAGAAATTTGGCTCTTTTCCTGTCACATTCTGTAAGCAATGCAGTGCCACGAAATTCAGGGGTGCATTTTGCATAAGCAAAATCACACATCTGCCAAAGTGCTTTGCAGGATTGAGATCATATGGAACAAGTAGTCAAAGTGCCTTTAATATTACCTGATTTCTTTTTTATGTGTGTCTATGATTCTAACCATCTGTAGGTCAGAAATAGACAATCAGGTGCTACCCCTAGTCACATCTGTCCTGCAGATGAGATAAGGTTTTCTTCAAAATACCAATGGTTTTTACACAGTAAAAAATTTACTTTTTGCTTCTTAAGCCCTTGGCTGCATATTCACTGCCCTTGGTTTTTGAGTGCTAGCAGACAGTTTTTGTGTATGTACAGGAATGCAAGCAACAGTCTTTGCAAAAGTGAACCTTAAATTGTCTCTGATTTCTGTGCTATAAAATGTGAATAACAGTATTAACCTTGTACTCCTGATCCAGTTGCCAGGAGGCTAAATTTGTGAATATTGGTAAAATGGTTTATGATTTACAGATGGGGAGCTTCTACAGAAATTTAAACCATGATCAGTGTTAATTCTTCTGCTCAGGGTAGTCCAGAGAGCCAGAGAGTATCTCATCTCCCAGTACCTTTTACATACTAGATGAAATTGCTTGTCAAGGGGAAAAAAAAAAAGAAAGAAAAAAACCCCAAAACAGAAACACCCAACCCCCCAAGAAAACCCAAATCCAAACCATCTTTTTTATTGTGATTCCTCACATTCTTCGCATGTTTGCTGTATTTAAACTTGTAGTACACAGATTCAAATGTAGCTATTAAATAACCAAGAAAAACCTGGAGGATCCTGTTAAAGGCTCAGTTTATTAAATACCTGAACTGAAAGCCAAGTGCTCCTAATTCCAAGCCTTAGCCAAGTCTTTTGTTTTCTCCCCTACCTGTCAGCATAGAAGTTAAAGGGAGGAAATAATGCTGCATAGAAATCTGACTGTGATTCCTGAGCTTATGTTCATACATTTTCCAAAGTTTCAGTAAAGGTCCTAAAAGGAGGGAGCAGTCATTGCAGCAGAGTATAGAGTCCTCAGCCTTGACCTACCGTCTGGTTCATTTGCAAGACTTAAGTACAAAGCTGTTTACAGACAGTAAAAGTTGGCAATGAATTTGAAAGCCTGTTGCCTTCAAATTACTGGACACAGCCACGAGTGCTTTATTTGGGCTTAAAATTTGTGTAGGGTATTGTGTGCTGTGTTCAGAATATCACACGCAAAAAAAAATAGGTCCTTGAATACAAAACATTATTTCTGAAAGGTGAAAGTGGTGGGTTTTTAAAATGACTTTCAATAGAAGTGGGAGAAAATTGTATAATGAAATGTTGTGGGAGTATCATAAGCTTTTTGAACATTGCCTGTTGCTGAAAAATAAGTGTAGTGTTTTGTAATATGGACATCTGCTTCTGCAGGAGCTTATGGGCTTGGATGAAGATGAGGATGAAGATGATAAGGTAAGCATATTTCATGATTGTGTTGGGTAGTATCAGAAGGAACGTGGGAGAGCACAAACCCACCATCTTCTCTCCATGAGATCTTCAGTTATTATCTGTATTAAGTGGGAAGACAGTTGTCAGCAGTTTGCTCTTTGGCAAATTTGAAAGTAGAAGGTTGGTTTGCGTAACATTCCATAGTGGTATTACCTCCATGAGACCTCTGAACATTAGCTGAGTCTGAGCAGCTTCACTTTGTGCTTGACCTTGTAATGGGCACATGTTCATGTATGTGCACTTGGAGGTGTGTGTGTGGGTGCATGAGGTGTGAAGACATGCACGAGTGTGTAAAATCCTGCATTGCTTCTGAGTGTTGGATGACATTCTGTGCTAGTGGCTTTCCCCAAATGATTTGGCATTTCCATCCCAGTAGGCCAGAATTGGTGTAATTTGTGGAGGACTAGTTAGAATTTTCTCAACATTTCTTCCAGAGCCTGGGAAAAAAACAGTTTTAGCTCATCAGCTGAAATGTGGAAAGAATTGGAATTGGCAAGGCCTGTTTTTTATTTTATTGGAACGTACTTACTCATTCTTCTCACTGTGAAAAATTCATTGGATTTTTTTCCAAGTTTATCAAACCACAGTGACAAATGATAAAAGGATTAGAGGGCATGACATATGAAGAAAGATTAAGAGAACTTAATGTATACAGCTTGAAAAAAACATAAGTAAGTGAAGGAGGATCTGATAATCTATAAATACTTTAAAGCTAAAAGGTGAGGAATTATTTAACGAGCAACAGCATGCAAAGGAACATTAGCTGTTAGGAAGAAAATGTTCACAAGGCGATGTGAAACTTCAAAATTGCATACTAAGTTAATAAGACTCTTCTTGAATATTCTGTGTTTTAAAAGTTTTACAGTGAAATTGTTGATCATTGAGAAGTAAATCAATACCACAGCAGGCAAGTGCACCTTAACTCTTCTCAATCACAGAGCCTAGAATTGAAGCTCAGCAGACTAATTGATGGGAATAGTTATTTAAATTTAACTTGCTCCTCTGTGGTGGTTATATTTTAATGAGCAACCAGAAATCTGTCAAAGTTATAAACTGAACTTTAGGCAGTCTAGTTGAATTACAGGTTTCTTGCAACACACAATAATTGTCTAAATGTTCTCATTTATAATTTACTCTTTGCATCGTAAAATTCGTCAACTTGAATGGACCAATATCTGGAACTCATCAGAAGTTGCTAAATGAAAGTTGCTTCTTTTTCAAAGTAATGGTGTGTATCTCTAAAAGTCAATAACTTCTATTTAGTGGGTGTAATTTCTATACAGTGCTAGACACCTGTAAATATTGACCCTCTGCATATTATTTGTGTGATGCCTAAAGGTGTAACTTATTTGCTGGAAAAATCCCGTTTACTTTCTTCTATTTTAATATTACTCTTTTACACTTGGAAGTGCTGAGGTGGGAATAGAGAAGTAAAAATGTATTAAATAGGTGTATAATCCTCTGTTTCCTGTGTGGTGCAAGAGATTCATTGCTGCAATGATAAAATATTCTAGGTTGTATTTATCCTAGATTTAACTCCAGTGACTTTGGTTCTCTCTATAGATACAACTGGGTTGTTAAATATGGATTTAATGACTTTAAAGTTTTGCCTTCCCCCAAACAACTTCACCGTAGTTCTCTTTCCTGGTTACTTCTAACTAAGTAGGCAGGTTTGGGAAAACTCCTGAGAGTCAGTGTTGAGCTGTGGATGATTTGGCCCTGCCAGTTTGTAATCAGTGTTGCCTCTGTCTCCATTTCATGAATACTCTGAGACTCTTGACACAGAGAGCTGGTAGCACTGGCTAAAGCTGCTCACAGTAGACACCAGCAGGCTTTCTCATCAAGGTAACCCTTTACATCCCAACATTTGAGTAATAATAATTCATAATTCATATTAATTGTTGTACCACTGTTACGGGTCTATGGAATTCTGACACAGAATTTCCAGAAGAGACAATTTCCAGCCACTGCATGTGCCCCATGCTTTCATTCTGCCCTGTGTGTATCCCCTGTGCAGCAGTGGTGGACCGTGCTTGCACTCTTATGACTTGCATCTTTAAGTACATTAGGTTATTCTAAGTGACTTTTCCAAGTCTGAGGGTGGCCAATGCTCTCTGGGGAGTGTAAGAAAAATGTAATTTTAAGACATTATCTCATGGCAATGTCAACATTTAAACAGACAACTATACTTTAAAAAGAAGTCTGTGTATTTTTTTTTCTCCTCCCTAATACAAGAGCTTCCAGAGTTGAAATCTGCTAGTTGGGTTTTGGTATAGGAGGTCACTGTTTCTGTTTCCTATCATCGTGCTGTATCAAAATACGCACACACAGAGCCCTTCTGGGTTCTGCTGCCGGTTAGACATAACAGACCGTGCTTCTGGGAATTGTAACACACCCTCTAAGAGATGAACTGTTTACAAATTATAAATACACAGACACTTAGTTCAAAAACCCCAGAGCAGATTAACTCCCTCCACCTAAACTATTTGTCTTAAATGACAGGGCTTAATTGCCAACTCCCTCGTCCTTTCTCCCTTTGCCCTCCCCACATTCCAGCATGGAGGACTGTAAAAGATAGGAGAGCTCTGTCCCTTTGGCACAGCTCTTTGGTGGATAAGTGCCTTCTCGGATTTGTGCCATCTTGGACACGGAGTTCAGGCTGTGTCCTGTCAGCTCTGGGCTCTGTCAGGCTGCCTGAATAAGGATTGTTTTAAAATTACATCACTGAAACATCTTTTGCCTGCCAGTAAGAAGGTATAGACAAGTTACATGCAGCTCAGTGTAAGTTGTCTGATTGTTGACCATTTCTATTTATATTGTTTTGTTTTCTGGTTTTGATAATGACTGTAGAGCTTCAAGAGCAGACAGTTATGCTGTGAATGAATGTGTCATAGCACCTGACTGGAAGGAGTCTTGGCATCTTCTCAGTTGTGTGAATAAAAGTTTGCATCTCCTTCACAATAGACAAAACTTAAATCACCACTATTTCCAGGTCTGGTAACCAATTCAAAAGAAAATCAGAGACAAAACTAAATCAACCACAATTCCTGTGTGTATTGGTTTTTTGGTTTTGGTGTTTTGTTTTCTGTGGGTTTGTTGTTGTTTTGTTTTTTGAGGTGTTTTTTTGGTTGGTTTGGGGTTTTTTTTGAGGGTTTCTATCCTGTGGTGAACCAGTGTAGCCCTGCTTGGCTAGTGGGTTGTAACAAGGAAGGATCAAATGATACTATGGCATTAAGCCAAGTTATTTGGCAACTTCCAAGGAAGGTTTAGTATCTCATGTATTGGAAACAAACAGAAGTGGGAAAAATAACCGAAGAATAAAAATCCAATGTTTATAATGTAGGAAATTCTCTGTCAAAAATAGGTACCAGAAATATACAAAGTTTTATGAACAGAATTCAAAAAGACTCCAGCTGAACAAATTAGAGTCAAATCCATCCAGTAGCAAACAGCTGACATTTTCCATTTGAGTTAGATTCAGCATGTGGAAACCTTCCGTATGGATCTTATTTGTACGGGTGGATTACGATGAAAATTGCATTAATTTTCTCCACAGTAAAGGTCAGTAATTGAAACATGAACCAAGACTCTATTGTGTAAGATGCTATATCCCCATACTTAGGAAAGGTCATTCAAGACAATATCATCTCATTGTTTTCTTCCCTGGAAGTATAAATAATTTCATTAGTTTTTCTTTTTCTCTTCAATACAACAATTGCAATATAATATTTCAACATCTCCCATTAAGATTGCTGAAGAGAAATGATGGTAAGGACTTGAAAATACCCTGGGATACAGAGGGTATGTTTAGACTGACAAGGATCATCCACCTTCTCCACAACATTACAGACAAGATAGTGTCCTAAAAAGACCCAGTGCAGGGGTTGCTCTGACTGTGCTTTGTTCTTTCCTTGGAAGCTACTTGTGTTCAAGAAACTGGAGGATAAATGGTCTCTTGTTATGCCTTATTTGCACTGTCTCATTGTCTAGGACTACTCTTATCCATAGGCATCCCATAAATTGGCACAGTCCTTGTGTCAGCATCACAACCCAGCCATTCACAGGTTTGGTGGTGATGGGGTAGGAGAGTTGAAAGGAAGAGCTTGCAGAGGACTTTTAGACATCCTGGACATTGTGGTATGTCTCTCCTCAGAAAGAAACCTCGGCAGCCATGTGGCAGTCTAAAATTCTCCCTCTAGAGAGCATTACCTACCTAGAGGTAGGTGAGCCAACACTGTAACTTCTCTGGCTCTCTGGAGAAATATTAAGTTAGCCGTAGGCAGGTGACTGGACTGAGCACGTAAACCTCAGGGAGTCCTTCTCCCATAATTCCAACTATTTAAAATGTTGTTACATTTTATTTTGAATTGGCCAGAATGAATATGTATGAATAGATCTATCTTTCCCCAGTACCCCAAATTGCTAAAGGTCATTACTTAGATTATAGATGATGGTCCAGTAGTTTAAGTTTAATGACCATGTGATTTTTCTTAAGTTTCCTGTATTTCCAGGAGAAAGCACTTATTTTGACAGAACTTGTTTTCTTTCGCCTTCCCTGTTTTAAATCAAAGGTGACTGATGACTTTTTATCTCCATTCAGGATTGATTCCCGTTGCTTCTTATGCACATGTTCCTCACCTGAATGGTGTTTTATTCTGTTGTGACTGCTGGTATTGCTTTAAAACTTGTAACCATGCCACTGGACTTTGAGTTAGTTTACATGTCTATGAAAACGTGAGCAAGTACAAATAATGCCTCTTAAACCCCCTGCATTTCATGCCTGTGCATAGAGCAAGCAACAGAGTTATGACCTAAGGTTTCTCACATAACATTTTTCTTGGTTTTGGCTTAGGAGGCTTTTTGCTGGTCCCCTATGCACAGGTGAAATTCGTCTAGAGTCAACAAAGAAAGTGTAAGCGTGGCTGAGTGAGGCATGAAGTGGTCATCTTCTGCCCTATAGGCAGTGTTGCCCAGCCTTAGCTGTAGGATCATGTGCTATTACTTTTAAAATTTGCCCTTTTAAGACCGATGCTGCTCTCCTTCATACCATTCTGAAGTGATTCTATTGGCTCTGGTGGAATTATTCCAGATTTCACACCTTTTTAACTGAGAGCATAAATTGACCTGTATGTGTTGCATTTCCTCTATTTGGTAATTATTTCAAGTACACTCAGATTCGCTAAATTTCCACAGTCAGGCACATTTGCAGCATGGTGTTAATAAACAAAAAGATCCTGTGATGCACAGTTTCAGGGCTGCACGAGGCAATTGCTCAGAGTTTGGCAGCCGTCCTCTCCGGGTACCCGTCCTCCTGGAAGTGCCGAGCAGCTCCCCTCGACACACACACAGCAGACATTGCAGCACAGGGCAAGGCAGTGACTCAGCAAGGCAGATTGCTGGGTTCATTTCAGCTGCCTTTGGCTCCCACCGAAGGCAGGATCCAGTTCAAGGTTGCTGTGGTGACTGTTTTCAAAGCTCTGCCTGGAATTCATTTTAGCTACCAAGAGACTGTCTGTCACTCCATGGCTACCACCTCCCACAAGAGCTTCATTCTGCTGCTAGACTGGAGCTGTTAGTGGAGTGTTCCCTGCAGACAATAGAGGCCAGTGGTCTGCTGTTGATACACAATAAAATCATTCTGGTTTCAAAAGTTCTTCATGGACAAGTATTTTGATTTTTGGCTTTAGGCTGTTGTTTGGCACAGGTTTTGCTGGGCACCGGTAAGGTCAGAGTTTCGTAGTCTAGCACAGAGCAAATTGCAAATTAAATCCAACTTTGACCAACTCTGCTTTTCTCTAAATAACTACAGCATGTTTTGTTTTGTTGTTTGTTGGGGTTTTTTTTATATTAAAAAAAGCGCAGAATAATAGTGGAACAAAAAGCAGTGTGTGTCTGAGCTGTTTTCCTTTCTTTTCCCTTTCCATCAATCTTGTTCATTGCTAATACAGTGAGGAATTAACAATTGGTACGTCAGATAAATCCTGGTAAAACATTGCCCTGATGTGCTTGCAGCAGTAGCATAATGAGAGAGCTACTGTAAGAAAGCTAATCCCAAAGTTAGGCCAGCCCAGGACTAGGCAGAGTAATTCTTTCAATCCCTGAAGATATTCATGATTTTCATTCCTGACTCAGTTGGCTGTATCCTGTTTTCTTCCTCCTTTTGCATTAATCCCGATTTATGTTTTCTCCTCCCCTTTTCCTCATCTTTGCCCCCAAGTGTTCCTCAGCTTTATATATTGAGTTTCCCTTGGCACGCTGAAAATCTGCTGATGAATACCACTTGTTTGAAAGTTGCATGCAAGTTTTCTTCTTATGTGTGTGTTTTATATGAAATCCAAGTGAGCAAGTATTTAGAACTTACTCGTGGCTTCAAGCCTAACTTTTAGTTGTGTGCATATGATATTTGCAGTATACATCAGAAATACCCTTAGAGAGTAAAAATTGTCTATATGTTTGGATCATTGTTTACTGGTTTGGATGTATCCAGAGGAAAAAAATATCTGCAGGATAGATTTAAAAAAATAGGAAACAGCTTTCTGTAAAGATGAATGCTATTAATCATTGAAACAACTGATCAAAAGAAGTTAGGGGATATCCACCATCCAAGCTTTCAGTTCTGTAGTGGATGCTTGGCTAGAGAAGAAGCAGTAACGGGCTGTATTTGGTCTTTGTTCCAGAGCAGACGATGGAAGAATTTTGCCTTCAGTCTCTTCCTCCACAAGTCTTATGATTTTCCCTTGCAAGCCCAGCTCTGACCATTGTAGCTCCCCTGTTGTGAATTGCTGTGCCAGTACTGGGGGTATCCTCTCCTGGCCTGCCCCATCTTCCCACTCTTTAAAAGTCTTCGGCATTGGAAGTACCTCAGTGTTGGGGTCGCATGAAGGTTTCTTTTGCAACTGTCCCTGGATGTCTGGGAGCTGCACAAGTTCCTTCCAGGGAAGGAAGATCACAGAGCTGTGGTAACCCTTTGAGTGTGTTACATGCCCCTTTTTAAGTGTTACATATTTCAGAAACAGGAAAATCTAGAAGCCATTTCCAATATGGCAGGGGTTTGGTGTCTTCATTTACAAGTTTAAGTTGATGTGCATTAGTTGGACACAAAAGACTTAATTTATGAAATTGCTGGGTCTTGGTTGGTGTTGTTTTTTTTTTTCTTCCCTGACATGCTTAATCTTTTGTAAACCCCCTTTTGTGGTTTTGTTCAAGCAATTAATGTAGAAATGAAGGTTTCTTAAATCAGGATATGCAAGGAAGATTTGAAGCAGCACACTGATTATATAATTAATTCTCAGTTGTAAATTCATTTTGATGGAGTTAATTCTTTCCCAGAGGCTGAGGACTAGTTTTGGTACACCCACAGTGCTGTAATCAGCTAAGAAATAAAGAGAAAGGCCTTGAAGGAATGGAATTTTTGTGACTGGTTTTAGGGAAAAAATGCCAGAAACAGGAAGGATATTTTGTTTTCAATTCAAGCATAAACTTCTGAGCTGTGATTTTGAACCATGGGTATTCAAATCCTGTTTTCAAGCAACATAATATATTGAGTCCAAAAGAAATCAGAAAGGAATGATACTTGAAGAGGCTGGAGAAAAATTATCTGGGTGGTGGGACCTTGCACAGATGGGAAAGCCTATTTAGTGGAAGATGTATTTAGGATTACTTTTTTCATCTTTCACAAATATGGTACTGTTCAAATATAGCTTTCTCTATGACAGTTGCCAATTTGCTAATAATTAGGGGCCAGCGACTGTCGTCCTGATGGGCTCCTACTACTTCTGACAGTGCTTTGTGAGGTGCTGACTTCAGAAAGCATAAACAACACTCCAAAATCTAAATAATTTGGAAAATCCCGTTTGCTGTACTTCATCTGTCTGCTTCTCTCTTGCTTAATCAGTGACCTAATAATCCTGTAGATATGTTTAGACTGCAGGTTTCTAGAACAAAACAGTAATAACAAAGAAACATTGACAAATTCCCAGGATTTTTAAATGATTATTCACATACACAGCAGTGCATACTGCAAGGACAGTTGCAGCCTATTTTACTCTAATAACTGATTTTATTTACAAAGCTTTCTAATCTCAGTTTGTCTCTGCCTTTACATTGGTTGGTCACATTTCGTATTAGAAGTTGAAACCATCACTGGCTAGGGGTGATTTTAACATGCACACCAGGTAAGCACAGGCATGCAGTTGGAACTGGTAGTTTCTGGTTTATTTTCTTACTCTGCTTCATGGCTGCAGCAGAAGTTGTGTTGTGTTGGTTAAACTGCGTTATCACCACATCTCTATGCTCAATCGAAGATGTGTAAATGAAGTCAGCATGATGCAGATAGAGCTGACAGATGATCTGCCTTGCAGCTCGGGGTAGCAAGAGTAGGCTTGCCCTGCAATATCACTTTATTTAAGTGGTTTCTTTACCCCTCTGTCTGAATTTGTACAGAATGAAATTCCCACTGTCTGGTTTTCCATGAGCTGTTCCCCAACTTTTACTTCCAAGTTTGGTGGAAAAAAAACCAACTGTGGCAGAGGGACCATTGTACCACTCCAGTGAGTGAATAGTTAAATATAATTCCAATGTGTCATTTACATTTGAGCCTAACGAGGTTATAACTGGAGCTGTGTGAAAATGACTTTTTGGTGCTATTTTCACATAAACTGACTATTTATTTATTTATTTTGTTCTGGGGTTATTTCACACCCCAAGGGTTTCATTTTTGTTGGTTGTTTTATTAATGTAAAAATACTCATTTTCACACCCAAATGTGTGATTATTTAAAAAGCTGCTTCTATTCATTGTGCACTCACTTGCAACCTAAAGGCAAATATTCAAATGTCTGGAGCTTGATAACTCCATGGTGGTTTTGGCTGGCTTTTTAAAATCAAAAGTTACTGGGGAGAGAAATGGGCAGTAGGTAATTCCAAGTGTTATAAGGGCTGTACTCCCATGCCTCTCTCTCAGCATCCAGGGATGGGTCAGAGGTTATTCCAGCACATGCTGGAGTGTGGTGCTCTGTGTCAGGCACACGCAAACTCCCTCCCCTCACAGTAGTGCCAAAAGGCTGGAGCAAGAGCCCTCACCTCTGTGGGTGCCTCTGACCTTCTCCTGCATGGAGAAATAATGTGGATGAGAACACAGAGGCAGAATTGCAACCGTGTTGATCCACATGTCTCTGGCCCTTGCTCATCCCCACCCACCCTTTCTGCTACCCCAACTGGTGAGGACCACGGAGAACATGGATACAAAATGCTTTTTACCATCATCTCCCCTCCCTGGGAACCAGTTGGTTAAAGCACAGCTTAAAATGTCTTATTTTCACTAAATTGGCCTGATTTTTGAGTGTCTAAAAGTGATGTAAAATCAGTGTCCAGGGCTCTGCATTTTGTAATAAGTGAATGTTTTGCTGATTTCTTGCTAGAATATCTGCAACCACACCAATTTGCATGCCTGTATGTGTGTTAGATTGCTGGCAAAGAAATGCTGAATGCTGATAATTGTATACTGATTTTCAAGCCTGATTTAAGTAATTTTGATTTTTAATTCATTCTGTGCTTCCTTTTTATTTCTGCAGTTGTGTAGTAATGTCCTGTAATGTTGTTGCTTAAAATAAACAGTAAGAAACAAAGTTGTGAGATGGCCGCTGTGAAGGGAAAGGGACATTTCTTCCTTTGATTCTTTTTTTTTTCCCAGTAAAAGAATAAGTCTCTGTATACAGACTGTTCAAAAAATATTGCATTCCCTATCTTGCTGCTAATTTATATACACAAAACAGCATGGTTTTGGGGAGCCCAGAAAGCTCAGAAAAGTGATATTAAGAAGTTGTGCACAAGAATATTCTTGTTCTTGAGGAGCACTGAGCAGCCAGCACTGCACATCAGGGGTGCTCAACACCTCTTCTGCTTTGGGGGGGAACTGAGTTCTTAGGGGAAGTCCTGATTAAGATGCTGAGGTGATTTGCATTGGAAGGTGAAAAAAATTCTGCCCATGTGTTGAGGAAAAGGAAGAAAATAGGGATCTATGTTTTCTATAGGTATTACATACAATTAAAAAAAATCACGTTAATTGTATGTGATAAATCCTGAGTGTGTGGTGTTTCCTTCCTTCAGTGACATACTTGAATTCATGGATACGACAGCAGTTCTGGGAATCTTACTTTCTTCACATATCTTTGAACATCCAAGCAAATACTGAATGTATTAAAAAAATGCTTTGGTTTTCTGGTTTGGTTTTTTTGTCTGTTAGGAGTCTGAGAAAAAGGGGCTAATTGACAGAATCCACATGGTCCAAGAGATCATCATAGCTGTTCAAAGCATCCTAGAAGAAATAGCATCATTTGGAGAGAGGATTAAAAAGTAAGTAATAATTTTTTTATTGCTTAACTATGATTTGCAGTGAAGCAGAACCAGGAGGACTAAGGTGGAGTAAATGTCTTGCTCCAAAAATGACTTCAAGGTGCAGTGGCTTATCCTCCCCAGTTCCACCACTGCTTCTTCTCTTACAGCCATTTATTCCAAAAACCTTTTCAAAGCATAGAGAGGAGGTGAAGCCAAGTGCTTTACTGATGTAGCTTTCACATTTGCCTACATTTCTGGTCTTGTTTGTTTGTGATGGATTAGGGAGTCATGAATGCCACAGATACTTCTTGAAGATGTGGGCACAGAAGCATCAGGCATTTCTTTTCACTCCCATCACAGAAAATAGGTAGGAATTGATGGTTGCTTTTCCCACGCCCTCTGTGTCCAGACCCAACTGCAGGGGTTACCAGTCACTTGTGTCTCTGGCCAATGCATTGATGTGCTTCTCTCCTTGCCATTTTGAGCTGTCTGCTTCCTGCTGGTGCCACGAGGAAGCCCAAAAGGGGTTTTCAGGGTCTCGTTGCAAGGGGAGGCACACATTGTATTCCTGACCTTGCAGCGGAGGGAGGTGAAGAGCCTAGAAAAAAAAAAATAAAAAATCCCACACACGAACACACATAAACTTTTATAACTCAATCTACTGGAGCTTAATTGACCCACATTGTTTTCTGTTTTGAACACAAAGTGATGGTTTGTGATCGAGCCACACTTTAATGAGGAGCTGGGTTCAAGCTAAAAATACAGCAAACGCATGTGCTGTGGTTCCACGCTGGACACCCCAGCTGGGGTGGAAATGGCCCAAAGATGTATTCCAGTCTATGAACAGGGCACTGTTCTGCCCAGCTGCATGGCAGGAAGACTCAGAGCACTTAAACACTGTTAATTCTTGTATTCATTTTGGTAACAATGGTCTTAAAGAACACATTGGGTATTAATGTGGATGCCCGATGTAATTTCAGAAGAATTCTGTTGTAACTCAACAGTGATGTACCATTAAAAATTTGCTATCAAAGTTTTTTTGTAAGTGACAGACTGAATTGTGCTACAGTTTCCGTCTGTCACTCCAGTTACACAATCATAGGGAGTTTTCTCTGAATTGAGCTGTTTTGCTGGTTTTTTTTTTTTTACTTAAACTACTTGATTGATGATGATGGGTCCTCTCCCACCTATCTTTACTTAATATTTAATACGTCTGTTGAAGCTTAAAAGTATTTCTTGTAGTGTCCTATTAATTTTATCTGTCAAGGGAAGTTTGTCTTATTTTGTAGCCTGATCAGTGGTCCACGTTCATTCTCTCTTCTTCCTACTCCCTGTCATTTTGACATGATGAAGTTAGCAGGCAGATTGTGATAAAAGGAGATGCCCAGATCCGTAAATCCATCTAACTGGACTAAAATCCATGTAACTGTGGAATAACTGGCATTCTTGTAGTCCAAGTATCTCAATATTTGTTGCATGCCATAGGGTTATGTCTTACAAGGGCATGGGGGGACAGACTAACTTCAGAGGTGTGTTAGCTGCTCACCTTAAGTCCGTCACTGACTTACAGATGAGAGGTCAGAGTGAAATAAAAGTCCTGTTTTTCACTATGATGTTGTAGAAGTCTGAAATACCGTAGTAACTGAGCCTCTCAAGAGTGCTTCCCTTGGGAGAAGTCTGATGGAGATTGTTGGAATGCAGAAGCTTGGACTGCTGCTAGAATATTGCAGCTTACCCAGGCCAGCCTCCTATATACAGTGTAGAAAGGAATTGTTGAAAATTTGAAGAAATAGAAGCAAATTTATATATAGAGAGAGAGATTTATATAAAACATTATTCCCTGATGCTGTACAGAGGAATTACTCCTAACTACTCTTTCAAAGTTTAGCACCATAATGAATCCATTCCAAGTTACCATCAGGGTTAACTCTGTCTACCTGCTATGTTTGAGTTGTGCACTGACACACATTTCATGTCATCTCCACTGTGGCCCAGTGGAGGCAGCTCTGATGGCCCCGTCTGCAGATCAGATAATCCACCCATGAATAATGAAGAGCTGACTGGTGAGCAGAGATGTGAAACAAGTGTGACACATAGAAGAAGAAACAAAAACAACTCACTTACATGCCTAACAACTTCACTGAGCTCCCCTGGGCTCCTTTTCTCTTTCCTTATCATGATATCTGCCTCTCAGATATCTCCCTTAATCCATTATAGCATCCAGATGTAGGAATCTGCTTATCCACCTTCCAAAGGGTCTGCAATTTATGGCATATCTGACTGTGCCAAGCACTGCAAAAGAGGTCATTAAATTATTATTGGGTAGCAGAGTACAAACAGTGTCCAAGAACAGAAATGTTGAGAAGGATTGTTTGTTTTTTCCTTACAGCACATTCAACTGGACGGTGCCTTTCCTCTCTGTCCTGGCCTGCTTGGTCCTGGCAGCAGCCACAGTTATTTTGTATTTTATACCACTGAGGTACATAGTTTTAATCTGGGGTAAGTACTCCACTGTGTCTCATTTGTATGAGATTAAATGCAATATATGTCCACAGAATGAAATCAAACAAGCTTTAAACGACCTGTTACACAGACAAACAAGTGCTGTTGCTTAGAGGTGAATAAAGATGTTATGAACTTCTTAACCCAGGGGGGGAGAAATGGTAATTTTATCTGATAATTTGCTTTTCTTAGGGTTCTTTATAAGTTTCCAACAGCACCACAAGAAGAGCATTAGCCTAGATAAGCTACTTTCAGTGTTATTATTCTTCTGCAAGAAAATAATTAGCTTCCTGGTGCTGTAGCCCCTCAGCTGGCAAATGGTAGGAAGTGGACTAGATGTGTTTTCAGAGCTGGACCACGTAGACCTGGACCCCAGGAGCCTTTTGGGTCTGAATATCCCTGCAATCAGGACAGGCAGCGTGCCCAGAACCCAACAGGAGACCCTGAACATCTCCTTTTGTCATGGGTCAGAAAGCACTTGTATGAAGATACATCACGAAGTAAAAGAGGAGCTTTTGAAAATTAAAACTTTCCTGGTGGTGTTATGAAGAAGTGTAAGATCATCTTTTGCTAAAGGAGATGGCATTCAAGGGCATGCAGTCACAGGACAAGGGGGAATGGCTTTAAACTGAAAAAGGGTGGGTTTGGATTAGATATTAGAAAAAATTCTTTACTACGGTGGTGATGAGTCACTAGTACAAGGTGTGGATGCACCGTCCCTGGAAGTGTTCAAGGTCAGGTGGGGCTTGGATGAACCTGGTCTAGTGGAAGGTGTCTCTGCCCATGTCAGGGAGGTTGGATTGAGATGGTCTTTAAGATCCCTGCCAACCCAAACCATTCTATGGTTCCAGCTGCTGGAGACTTTCCACATCTCCAAGTGGCCTCCTGTCTTATTTAGGGTAGTAACTTTTATCTCAGCCTTGAGGTAAAATGGTTGAGAATGTTATGCAGGTAATCCTCACTGACCTGTGGAAGCTTGGCCCCAGTGTGGCTCTGGGTTGTAGGGACCCCCTGTCACCCCTCCAGGGCTGAGTCATCTGCAGCTCTCTTGGCTCTCCTGGGTGCAGAAAAGGGAGGGAATGAGAAGGCAGCAGTAAAAAAAGCCACTCCTGGGCAGCAACAGCAGCCAACAGAAAAGAAATAAAAGCGTTAAATCAAACAAAAGAAAGGGCAAAAGAAAAGGAGAGAAATTGCTGGGAGTAAAAAGTTCAGTAACAAAATATTGCTGTTCTCATGTGGAAGACATGGTGGGTACATGAAAACTATACATCCGTTCAACATCATCTAGAGTGACAGGGCCTTCAAATATGATACATGTTAAACAACTACCCTGTGGCAAGGCCTCAAAAGACCTTATGGTATTTTCTGTTTTTTAAAAATCAGGTACACAGGAAATTGTGTTGTCATTTTGCTGCAAGTACATGGCTTAAAAGCTGAATCTCAGATGTGAAGCAGGTACATTTCAGGGAGAGGAGAAGGCTGGAGCAGCCTCCACATTCAAAATCACTTTCAGGGAAACCACTCTTAGAGTTTGGACAGGGGTGTGATGGAATTGCATGCTGTATTATGATTCCCAGAGACAACCAACATTTGAATTTTTTGCCTTTCTTTAAAATGGGTTAGTTGATTTTCTTCACCTAGAAGAAGAAGACCTCATGAACTCCACAATAATATGAACATTAGACTCCCATGGATCTATGCTCCGGACTAGGAACTACCTCTGGCAGCTGAAGCTTAACTAAGCCCATGGAGATGGGGAGCACAGTGGCTGCAGTTAACAAGCCAAATTATTCACACAATGATCAAAATAAAGTAAACCTTGTGATAAGTTTTTACAGTTTCCCACAGCATCATAATATGGCCAGCTTGTCAGTTGTGGCTCTGCAAAGAGGGGATAAGCTATAAGACATGATGGGGAAAGGAAGCTTTCATTTTGAGTAGAAATAGAAGTTAAAAAAGGCTTTTTCCTGCCCAGTTATTTTCAGAGCCCTTCCGTTGCCTGGGCAAGAGGAGAGGGGATATCTTTGGTCATCTAGGATTGCAGATTTAACAGCAGTCTTGTTTGTAAACGTGTATTCTCTCCCGGAACATCCCCCAGAAAGAATTCATGCTGCGATCTCTTTTCACCACCTTGTTGGCAATAGATGATCCCCAAAGTAGAGAAATACCTTTATCATTAATGCCCTCTCCCTCCTCCAGGAGGCACTTGTGGATGATTCCACATGACAGGGAACATGTGTGGCTTTAAGGCACTGTTTTCACACTAATTTTTACTTGTGAATCCCTCTTCCCTTTTTCACCTTGCCTGAACAACTTAGAGGGGGAGAGTAGAGAAGGGTCGAGTTATTTTGTTTGCCAATTTTTTTTTTCCTTTTCTTCCTAGGCATAAATAAATTTACTAAGAAGCTTAGAAATCCCTATGCCATCGACAATAATGAGCTACTAGATTTCCTCTCCAGGGTACCATCTGATGTTCAAAAGGTAAGTAATGAATGGCCAGTGCCAACAGAGGCCACGAGCGACACTGAGAGCGGCTGGGTGCTCTGCTTGGGAATACAATGCCAGTGCACTTTTGAATAACGGAGATAAGGAATGGGGGAAAATCCACAAAGGGAGGGGGAGAGAGTGTTAGAAGAGAGGGGAGCCAAAATCCTTTGTCAGAAGGATAAAATGATTGCAGAAAAATTATCCTGAAAAGACCTACTTAAAAAATGATCTGGAAAATCACTCAGCATGGTTACAGAACTATGGTTTTCATCACCTTTCTGCTCCGGTGTTGGTATGGAGGGAGGAGAAAAATAGTCTCTTTGATAGAGATAACCATCGAAAAGGATTTGCTGAATTCTCCCTTTTCTCAAGGTAGGGGGAGGAACGGGGGGGAATTATTTCCCTGACTTTGTGCTTGAGCTCCAAGCCTCCTTTGGACAATGCCCTGCTCATCTTTTTCGTTAAATAAAACCTTGAAATGTGTATAAAATTCCCTGTGGTTGATCAGATCAATCTTCTGCCATTATGGAATTATAAGTTTTAATCTAACCAGAATCTATCCTCCCTCAATTTCAGTCAAGTCTTGTCTCTTCTCCTATTTCTTTGAAACAACAACACTGTCTTCAGTAATCTCGCCTATCTTCCTAGAAATTATTTGAACAATAAGTCCTTTAGAATGTCAAGATCTGTTTATTTCTCTTGGAGGAGGGAAAATAGTCTTGCTGGGTAATGAAGCCACACAATATAAAGGATTCTTTCTTTTGTTTTAATCAGCTGGAATCTGTGTCCTCAGGCCCTGATCCTGATGCTCTGGATCCCACTCACAGTGTACCTTTCTCTGTGAATTGTGGCACTTTCCCTGTGAGATGCTCCTCAGTGGGAATAAGGGGATCACAATCTCATATATGGTGACTTTATGCTGTTGGAGACAGAAATGTAATTGCTCGCATGCAGTGTTGAGGCATCTGGTAGAAACAAGGTTGTGAAAAGCTTCTGGTGACATTTATCTCAAGAGGCCACCAGATTGGTTGGTGGCAGCACTAATAACTGGAAAGAAATCTCACCATAGGCTGGTGGGAGGAAAAATGCTAAACAGAAACAATCACAGAGACACTAAACTTCAGTGTAGTTTTGTTTTTTGTCATTGCTCTTGTAGAGGTCACTGGATTTGCAGTGATGGTTTGCATATGCCCTTTAAGTGTTTATGTTTAAAGATAAGCTGCTTTTCTATTTATGCTTTATTTAACATTTACATCTATAACATTTCCTTGAGTGGTTTCTATCATTTTGGGATCCTTTGAGGAAAATGATAACCACTTTCTATGGGAGGAATGATAAAAGTTCCTCAGATAGGACAAACCTTGTAGTTTTCTACTAGTGCTAAAAATAGTGAGGCCAAGTGACAGCCACAGTCTAGTGAAAAGTCACCCATGGAAACTCCAAAGCCCCTGCTTTGTTTTACATGCTGTCAATGCACCAGCATTTTACTGGGGTGCTGCAGTGAGTTAGAAAGTACTTCTGTCTGCACATATGCTGTTTACAACCCACATGTGTTGGACAAAAGACAGAGGAGGGGTGAAAAAGGTGGCACATTCAGCAAAAATTTCCCCATGATTTCAATGGGAATACTTTTCTCTAGCACAACAGACAGTTTGGAGATTACACCATCCTTGACAGTTTATCACACATGCTTTAACCATTATATTGTGTATGAATTTGTTTTGAAAGGTGGAGGTAGCTTTTCACAGGTTCTGTTTGGGAGAATACTTTCTTTTTTTTGAAATGATTAAGTACATCAACCTCCCAAGGTCTGTGTATGGTTTTGAAAACTGTCATCTTACTGCCTATTGGGATCCACTTGAATTGAAACTCCTGAGAGAAGTTTATTAAACTTATAGGTTAATGCCAGAGAGATAAGAAAAACAACTCCCAAACCAAAACAAACCCAAAAGATCTACCCTACATTGCTGAAATCAGGTAGAACCCCATGTATCTCATTAGAAAAATCTGCTTTTAATATTTTTGTTTCAAGAAATGATGCATGACTTCTCAAATCCTTCCTGCAATTAATCCCCCATGTTCCCGTGTTTAGAAAATGATTCATTACTTTTGAACCTTCCTTAGTTTCCCTTGGTTTGTCCTCAGGGAGCCATTAATGCACACTGTAGTGAGCTAGAGTTACCTAACTGCAAACGTCATGTCTGTTTGTTTTTACAGGTGCAGCATGCTGAATTGAAACCATACAGCAGCTCCAGTCCCATTAGGAGGAAGCGGAGTGCGCTATAGGATGCAGCGGGATTTCGGAATGCAGCATCTCCCTCCATCCACACGCATGTGCACACAAGCTGCACCCCTCCCCTCCTTCTAGCTTCTAGAATCACTGCCACAGGCTTTTTTTTTTTTTTTTTTGAAGACGTGGGTTTTGATAAACACCTATCCTGGTTTTCTTTTTTGGGTTGTCTTTTCGGCATGGAGTCATATCCCAGAAAAGAGCGAGGTGGAACGTATGAATTAGCTTGTGGGGTGGGGAGGAGGAGAATGGGAGAGGATGGTGCAACTGCACATTTTATTTTTCTTTTTTCTTTTTCCCTTTGATTGCAGAGACAAGGCTGGATGTGGCAGCACTCCCTGTTTTATGTAGGAAGAGATAATTCCGCTTAGTGTAGCAGATCAGCTGAGCTGATGTGAGGAGATGCTCTGAACCAGTTTTTAACATATCCAACAGATTTACATTAAGATATGAAAGCTATTCTTTTCTGAGTTAAATCACTGTGCCTAGGAAGGTTTAAGCTCTGAATTAACGAGTCTTTGATACCCATCTTCTGTTCAAGCAGTGTACATTTTAGAAAGTTTTTTATCATAATTAGCAGAAAGAGCTGGAAGCTCCAACAGTATCTCAATATTTCATCCAGCACTTGTGGGTTTTTCTTTTTCCTTTTTTTTTCCCCTCTTTTTTTTTTTTTTTTTAAAGCCCACCCTGTGGTTAACTCTTTGGATACTGGAATCATCAGAGGTCCATTGCTGGCAATGGATGCATGAAAACCTTATGCCGTGAAAGGATTAAGAGACTGTAGAAAAGGCTAACTCACTGACCTGAAAAGACTCTGTTGACTTGCCTTTTATAATTCCATCTCATCAGATAATTTCAGCATTGCTGTTGTTTTCCTGTCTAAATCCAGAGGGTTCAACACTACAGATCCAAGAGAAAAAACACTTTATAGCCTTAAAGAAACAAGTACTTGTGCAGGAAGAGAGCCCAGTGCCCAAAGACATGGTTGTGCAATAGTGTTCAGGCTTTGGTCAACCACTGATGTCTTCTTGTGGTCTTTCCTGGTGGTTCACAAGGAGGGGATCAGAAAGTGAAGTCATATGGAAACTGAGCAAAGAAAAGACAGAAGAAAGGACCCTTTATGCTGTTCTGAGGAGAATGTGATTTCTTGCTTGCTTACCAATCTTTTAACTGTTGTGCTTTTGCTTTATATATTTCATATAACCAGCATTATTCAGGTTGTTTGACTGGGATAACTAAAACAAAGAATCATATTTAAACCTGCTTAATTTTGGTGATAGTGTAGCCCTTGGTCCTTTAGGTGCTGTAGGACACTGTGGGAGTGACTTGCCACTGCAAGAAGTCACTGGTAGCACAAGAGCTGGAGTTCTCTTGTTATTCCCAGGCAGGGGTTACCACCAGCATGCCCTGTGGTAGTTCACAGAACAAAGAAATAAAGAAGCCTTAGAGACAGGTTTCTTTTTACAAAAAAAATTTGGAAGTCACCAAATAAATGGGCGGGTGATCCAAATGGAGTTGTGTGTGGTTCTGTGGGCCTGTTGCATGAATTTGAAGGAAAACTAACAGCAGAATATCTTCCACTGGATTATTAGCCAGATTCAGTAATTTTTCATAAGTTTATTTTTCAAAGTCCCACTGTGCCTTTGAGTAAGAGCAGGCACATTTTCATACATTTGATTGGATAAAGAATGTATTTTGCTCATACAAAGTGTGTGTAGCTGCAAATGGAAGGATAGAAGAAAGATTATCCTGGTTTAAAAAGCCACAAAAATGCCTCTTTGTTTGCACGTGTGCTTGTGTACCCATGTGTATACAGATTTGTGTATAAAGAGTACATGTATAATGTATTTATAGGCGAGTGTGTGTGGGAAAATGGGTGAATATACAGATTGAAAAACCTTGAAAATGTTTATGAAAAATGCCAAAGATTCTAAAGCTTATCATCTCGCGTCTGTTCTTCTTCATTTTGTATCTTTCCCGGCATGTCTCTCTGGCTGAGCCAGATCTCTGCATGATTTGATTTACTTCAACTTAATGAAGCTGGTTGGAAAGAGCCTTGTAGAAATTACAAAATCTCCAGTAAATCTCCTTCTTGTACATACAATAGATGTCCACGGAACCCTTTTGTTAAACCAGTTTCTCAATCTTCTCTGTAAACAATGCCTCATTGTCTCGCTTAAAACTATCATCTGGTTTATCATACTGTAGTCTTGTCATTTTGTAAGGACCAAAGTCAGACATATTTAAGCAGGCATGTGAGATCTGATGGTTTATTTGAGTGAAAACATTCAACTGCAGGAAAAACTGCTTATTTATTCAGAAGTTCGGTCTGATGCTTTACTAGATTTGTTGGGGGTTTTTCCTAATGTTTTTCTACGTGAAACTTATTTCTGTTCAGGAGACAGGGTGATGTCTTTTTTTTTTTATTTTATTCTATTTTTTGGTTTTCCTTTTTTTTTTTTTTTTTGATGTAGATATGTTGGGTTTCAGAATATTTTGTGTTAATTGTTACGCTGGAGATGTACCAAATGAAGGGGTTTGGATGGTCCAGTACCTATATATGTTGCAATGAGCTCTTTGTTTTGATAACTGCTGTTTGAAATGCAATAAACATCTGAGGTTAAGCTGATGCCTTTAATTTGTCTGGTTAGGAGATATGTTTCCCATTCTTTGCAAAATACTTGGTGTGCTATAATATTTAGTATCTGACTAGGTAAGCAAGTACATGCCTTGGCAGAGCAGTGTAACAGCTAACACTGGAATTTACTTGAAGTGGAGTAAGGAGCATAAGTACCTCTCCTGCTACAGCAGGAAATGAGGTAAAGCCTTACCCTACCTGCTTAAATTTCCTAGGCCCTCCCTAAAGGAGAAGAGGGTTACATACACTTACTGCGCTCTACAATCATCAAACTCTATATTCAGATTTTTCATTTGGATCTTAAAGCAAGAATATTATTTGATATCTCTGTGTCCCTATTTGCCTGTGCAGATTATCAGCGTTTACATTTTTAATCTATTCAATGTACAGCATAGAAATTATAAACGTATATTTTTAATTTAATTTAAGGATTTAAAAGTCATTTTGGTGCATTTGCAGTCTAAAGTCTCTGAGACCAGAAGCCATTTTGAAATTTAAATCTAACTATGTGTCTTTTGGATTTTAAAATCATGAAGATATGGGAATATGAAGCATGTCCACTAACAGTATAGTGTGTAAATGCCTGGCTTTGACCTATATGTGCAAAGGTAATGTGTACATGTGTTTGCCCAAAAAACGCTTCTGCTGAAAGTTGGTTTCTTGAATAATCATGAATAG
This sequence comes from Pachyramphus minor, assembly GCA_013397135.1. Classification (NCBI taxonomy): domain Eukaryota; kingdom Metazoa; phylum Chordata; class Aves; order Passeriformes; family Tyrannidae; genus Pachyramphus; species Pachyramphus minor. The sequence continues at coordinate 550,752 of VYXB01010738.1, forward strand.
GACTGAGGACTTGGCTCCCCTATGGATCACTGTCAGTAAAGCTCAGTCACTGAAATGCACCTTGTGGGAAGCAAGCAAACAACTGAATAAAGCACAGCTGGTGGAAATGTCACACACCTTTTCTTTTCATCTGCTTGCAAAGCTCCAGTTTTAACCTTCAGCCGTAGTTCTGCTTTTCCCCCCAGTCCCCTCCTCAGTCCCAACAAAGCTGTGGAGAGCCCAGGCTGTGCCCTACAGCCCAGGGATCCCAGTGGAGAGCCCTGCCCAGCAGACCAGCACTGGCACCCGTGTGTGTGGGAAAGGGAAACTGCTGCTCCCATAGAAATCAGACTGGCTGCTGCTAATTCCCTGCCTGGGGTAAGAGTGCTTACAACTCTCTGAATTGGGCTGTCCCATTAGAACATAGAGACTTGCCATTTAATTTCCTGTACTTTACATGGGGCTACATTTTGGTTTATATTTTTAATTTGGAGGGCCTGATCCTGCAGACGTTACCTCAAGCGGAACTGGAGTTATTTTCTCATCAGACCAGTAGGTTCACAGCAGGAAGGAAATTTGGCGTCTCTGAACCTTAAGAAAAAAAATGACAAAAGAGATTCTAACCAAACCGTAACCTTTAGATTTTCCATCCTTTTACTAAGCTGATAGACTGTTTTGGGAATGTTAGTTTTGGCTTTAGAGACTATGGCATGTGTCAGTAGTGAATCGTGTTCTGACTTAATATTGTAGTTTATCTATAAGGCTACATAAGTCATGAGGTATTACAAAGAATGGTTAATCTGTTGGACTGTTTTAATCATTCTAAATTTGATTAAGCCAGGTGAAATACGATTTTGGGGCAAAATATCTGCCTGACAGTGGGGAAACCCTCAGCAGGGACAGTAATTATATTGTTCAAGGAACTTGTGAGCAAAGGATATGTTTATGATTAATGTAAATGTTCACAAGCATTTAGAAATAGTGTTGGAATGAAAAAAACAGCCTCTTGACATTATAGCATTTTTAATCTACTTTTCTCTGTGATGCTTTGACTGAAAACAATGTAGCACTTCAAGACAATGTAGGAGGTCATTTTGTTTTGAATAAGAGATGTGCTCTTCTGACATAAATCCTGAAACTGAGTGTGATGAAGCAGGAGGTGGCATTCAGGTCTCAGTATTTGCAGCAGCAGCACCTGGGCGGGCACAAGTTCAAACTCTCAGCGTGGCTTTAACCTGAGGGCTGGTGATTCTTGTTAAATTTTACGTGAATGAACGTTTGCCAATTGGTTCCTGTGTGTTGGATGGAACACCTGCAAATTCCCTCTTGGCTGAACAAGATGATATACCTCTTGCAGGGAAGAAGGTAAGAGCTGGAAGACATGCTCATGTAAACTTCATCTGTGCTGATGTCCTACTGCAACCAACCTTCTAAATGCTTGAGGACTTCCTTGCAGAAGGAAGGTGGGACAGGCTCATGGTCTGGGCACATACATAGGCAGATAGATTTAGGTAGTCAACAGATTATGCCTCTCACTCTTAACTATTGGCTGCTAGAATGGTTTAGCAAGCACATTAAGAGTGGCTTTCAGTCCATGAAGGAAGAATAAGGCACTGTCCTGTAGAGGTTTGGAGGGTGGATGGGTGGCTATGGGTATGGAACCTGTGCTAGGGAATGCTTCCTCAGGGAACCTAGGGGCTGTTAGTCAGGGATTTCTCCTCCATTTGTTGTGAGTAGATTTCCAGCAGATGAAAGAATAATTTTTTTGCTTTTCATCTCTGCATTTTGGTAAGTTACCTCTATGATGGAAAAAATTATTGTGAAGTCTACTGTCATCTACAAACTGAAGATGATAAAACCTAAGGACTTGGGCCTGACATTTCCAAAGGTATGGTTAGCCCAGATTCTCCTTCAGTCCCAAAGGGATGTGGGGATAAAATGGTTCTGGATCCAAGTGCCTTCAAGGAAGTGCAAAGTCTGCTCACCAGTAATGTTCCAGTGACTTCGAAGGTGCTGTTCAATACTTCAGAGTAATGGTAAGTGAATAAAAGGGGAATTCTCTTAACAACACTACTCTTTATTCCTACTATGGTTTTTTTTAACGAGGTCACATGAAAAGAAAAAAACTACATTATTTCTTGAGCAAACACTTACTGCTACTTCTGTTCTACCTACTCTATGTGGAATGTGGGATTTGACTATTTTTTGATCTCTCACTAACACCTAGGGCAGCTGATTCTAAGGGCCTCAGTCTGTGTACAGTAAAACCATTTATTTTGCTCAGTACTGCCACCTCCCAAAGTAAAGAAAATATCTTCATTTTCAAGTGGAGATGCACAGTGGAAAGAGCATATGTTCCTACAGACAAAAAAAGCCTGTTAGATTCAGTGACTTGTGTGCTAAATTTTGCTTTCATCATGGCTGTCTGCTTTCTCCCTCCATCTTCTGTCTGCCTGTGGTCGGCTCATTCCACAGAGTGAGTATCCAGAGCCACACAGCAGCTACAACCTCAGAAGGGGCAGGAGGGGGGGGTGAAGTCTCCCTCCAGCTCTGGCAATAGACGACTTTACTGAAAGTCAATGCCATTCCCTTGCATTTATCACTGCCACTCTTGCTCTGCATATTTTTGGTATTCGCCATGCATTGTTAGCAGTGATTGTCATGTAATTAAATCACTGCTCATCACAAGAGCCTATTTTTATGCTGAGATAAGCATCAGAAGTCTGCTGCAGCGTCCCCCAGATCAATAAAGATGTTCCCTGTAGGATTACAAATAGTCTGGGGTTGTACAGGGCACTAGAATTAATTAGGAATGATTTCTCTTTTTCTTTCTTCTTTCAATACATTTTTAATTGTTTATCCATTTTCGATGGGCTTGTTTTTAACTCTACCATGATGGCCCAGATGCTTCTGCTCAGACTTTTTGAGTATGATATGATATCAATTTGGGCTATACCAAATTGTTGTAAGCAGTCACTATTATCATAATCTTTCCATAGCCATGTGTAACTGCTGCTTCAAAATACGTTTTTGAATGACATATTTGCATCTCAGTCTTTGCACTTGAGATTACAGTTCAATGAGTTTATTAAATGGTTGGAGATCCAAACACAATGAGCAACTTTCAGGTGCTATAGTGAAGATTTTGGCATTTTGATCAGAAGACTAAAGGGCAAGTGGAGAAACTTGAGCCATTTCCTGAGGAAGCATTTGTCCAAGGTCACAGAGCAAGTCTGTGGCAGAAAGAGGACTAGCACCCTGGATTATTTGGGTTTAGACTTTCCTCGTCTCAGCTATCCACTTCCCTTTGCATTGTTTTTACTTTTTCTTCGGCTTGCGTGCCAAGCTGGTTTTATCATCCTCCCTGGGCTAGGGTCCATAGAAGCTGTGGGCTGTGTAAGACACTGAATGCTGGGACAGAAGTTTCTGGAGAGTTTCTAAGAACAGAGTGGGAATGTCCATGAATGGGTGAGGGATGGGGAAAGTGAAAGTCTACATTTTCACTGCCCTTCAGCCAAACAGCTGAGTACCTCATCCTTCTGATCCAGCACCATCAAAAATGGCTTCCTCAGCTTTGCTGATGAGTGTTTGCCCTCTTGAGAGCGCAGGGAAAAAGTAAATTTCTTTTAGGGAATAGAAGCAGTGTCAGGATTCCTGTAGGGAAGTATAATCACTTCTCTACATGGAAAAGCAATCAACATTTGAGCGTTTTGCACTTGCATTGCTGTACAAAAGTGGTGTTCTTCATGAACTGCACATGAAGTGCACTGAAATCAAATGCCTGTGGAGCAAAAAGGGCTTTGGATCAGTCTGGTGACATCTGTGGAAGGGATAAACAGTGGCCAAATTTGCTGCTGATAAATGGGATGCACTTAGTGCAGAGAGGATGGTATCCCATCAGGATAAACTTTCACCTGCCTGGCATTGGTGTGGGGCAGCACAGGAGAGCCCTCTGAGCAGTCAGGATGGAGCTCCAGCACAGACCACATTCTGCAGCATTGGCTTGTTCTGTCCTCCACTGCAGCACTGTGCACTGATAGAGGAAAGGACACTGTCATTCTTGCTTGTGCCAGCAGAGCCCTGATGATTTCAGCACTTGCTCCTGGATTACCCTGTGGAACAGAGAATTCAAGCTTGCCTCTTTTCCACTTGCCAGCTTCCTCCTTCCTGGGAAGGGGCTTTGGGGGATCTTGTTTCTCCCCTGAAACTCTGCAGAGCTGCTGCTCACCTCAGGCAGGGGTCTGCAGCGTGGGCTTTTGGCAGCTCTTCTACTGCACACACATAGTGTTAGGCTTCTTTACAGGGAATCTCTTTCCAAAGTTATTTTGTGTTTTCTCATGTGTTCAGTCATTTCCATCATCACAGTGTGACTTGGATTAAGGTAATTCAGAGCAGGACACTCCTATAAAAGATTTGTTTGCCTCAGAAATTTTTATGAGAAATAATAATTCTATTGGCAGCTCATAAGGTCAGTTTGCTTGCCATTAGTCTTCCCATTTTTAAAGTAGTATTATCAGAGCTCAAATATATAAATTTAACATTGCCATAAATTTTGTTTGACTGCAGATTTTTGGGGAATGGTTGGCATCCATGCTACATCAAAATGCTCAGTGTTATGGAAAACTGGATTGCTTAACCAAAGGGGGAAGTATACTGAGATTTTCAGTGGGCAGTTGTCCTAAATCCAGTGAGCACAATTCCAGTCCTGCTGAAGTCAATGCAACTCTCCCATTGTTCTGAAATTAGCCCTGGACAGTCTTGCTGGGTGGTGACCTCTGTAGCAATTGCATGGTCTTCTTATAGATAATCTGCAAATTGCCCATGAACCATGTGTACAAACGTGTCTGGTATGGTGCTAATTTACTGGCAAGGTCTGGATACACGGATCTAACACTCTGCTCATGGGGAGCTTCAGCTGTGCCCAGCAGCCAGCGTAGAGGTTTCATTTCTGTTCAGCATGTCAGAGATATCTGAGGAATGGGCTCAGCCTCCCTTTCACGTGCATTTAGAGGTCTCCAGCCAGGCCAGAATTTGACAGATGACAATGGTAGGGAAGGCATCAGTAATATTTCTGTAAATATAACCTCTCCACACCCCAAAAAATTTTATCTAGTTCGTGCATGGGTGTTACAAAACTCTTGTTCAGGGCTACAGGACGTGGCTGGACATTATCTGTGCTGTGTTCCGGCCGAGTTTATTTTGGGGTGGTCAGAAAGGAAATCCTAGTGTAGAGGAGGGTGGAACATTTTTGTTGAACTGATGTGAAAAAGAAAAATACCTGGACATTTGGAAGGGTTTGAACTCTTAGCATAAGGCTCTGGGAGATGGATGAGTGGTCAAAGGGAGGTGACGAGCGGGTCAGAGGTCCGATGGCATAACTCATCACTGTGAGAAGTCCCTATCTCACAGTGAAAGTCTAAGAACTGGCTGGCAGCAGCGTGACCCGTAGCAGCCAATTCATCAGAAGGATTTCCCGTCTGAATATGCAGATGTGTGCACAATTATTTTACCTATCTTCACAAACAGAGCCCGTGTCCCTGCACGCTTAAATAAATCTTGGCGCTGTCCCTGCCAGAAGGCATTTTGGGTTCAGCCTGGTTGCCTGCATCCTGAATAGTTTTGTTCAGCAGAGTCCTTGCAAACAGCCCGTCTCCTCTTCCCTTTCCGCTTCCCCTTCCTCCTCCTCCCATCCCACTGCAATCACTGCTGCCCAGACCCATCCTTCACTTGCACAAAACTGATTTCTGTTTATGGAGCAGCTGGCAGCAGCAAGGCTCGAGCACTGAGCGATGACTAAGAAACAAGCCCACTTTTCCCTTAGCTGTCAGGAGCTTTTAGAAATAACACCCTCCTCTGAGGAAGTCAGAATAGCAACAGGAAAATAAGTAAAACCTATTATAAAACAGTTGTCCAAGAACTTAGGCACGGCGCGGGGTAGAGATCAATATGCTGTGAAGGTTAAATCTATTTTCACACTGTGTTCTATTTCACAGTTTAATGGTGTTTTAATGTGTCTGTCACTGAGCCCCCTTCGTGTTATGCAGGTAGAGCCTTTACAAAGGAGAAATAGCGCTGGCTTTACAAGCTTCACAGCAACATCTTATTTACCAGCTGAGATCTGACGCTTTCCTCCCTGGCCGTACGCCAGGGCTTGACTATTTTAGTTTATTTATTTCATTATTTTATTTTATTTCACTTTATTTATTTATTTGTTTTAAATTTTATTTTTTAGAAGAGGTAATATGGTGCTACATTTACAATAATTTTTAGATGGCTTTTGGGGAATGCCTATAGGGATGGGAGCAGAAGAAGCACGTGTGTGCCTGTGTAGAAAGGACAGAAATATCTACTGCTGTTTATACAAGCTAAATACATGGAGGATATGCAGCATTCCCACAGCTGAATTTGCATCCAATCCAAAATGGTATATTTCAATGGTTTAGCTTGAACTCAGCTGATGCTGGGATGTTCCACTGGGCTTGGAAAGAGCATGCAGGGCAAAGTAAAGACTCTGAAAGAGGATGAGGGAGAAGGAGAGTTGATTTCAGCCTGTGCTAGTGGAAAGGATGACCGGGGAGGGAAAGAGAGAGAGGGAGCAAAGCCAAAGAAGGAAGTGTATTGTAAAATCCAGGGTATGTGCAGTGCTAAAGCACACATACAGACCTATCTTAAGTGTTTGAGATGAAGAATTTTGTATTTCCAGCTCACACCCTTTGTTTAGATGATGAAGAAGGAAAAAAACTCTCTTCTGCTTTAATTATCTCTCTTGAACACCAGCTAGGGAAGGGAGATGCTGGGATGCCCTAGTCCAAGGGTACTGGTTCCAGGCTTCTGATGTGGAACAGGGCAGGCTGTGTGTTGGTGTTGGTGTGCTGACCTGCTTGGTGGGGATGCTTTAACAAACCTCCCACTGCCTGTGGCTGAGCCAGCAGCTGGACATGGCCTCTGGCCACTTACAGCCCCCTGCAAGGAGTCAGGGCTGCACACCAATGTATTTTCTCCCACTGATGAGTCTGGGAGGGCCACAATTGAGCAGCTCCTCTGGTTTTGCCATGAGTGAATCTGAGTGTCTGTATTACCAGAGGGACTTGTTCCAGACATGCTCACATTGTAATGGATGTGTGGAGTTGCAGGAGGACAACCTGCTTATGCCAGTGGCTTCTCTTGTGTGATCTCCCTCCCATCTGTGCCCTCAGCAACTCCCTCACATTGCTGGGAGAGCTCTTTCCTTCGCCACTCCGTTGCCTTCCCACCTCCCTCATCTTTTGCTCGCTCCTTTGCTCTTTACCCTCCTCTTCCTTTGTCTCGCAGCCAAATGACTTAACTCTGCTAAATCTCCTTGGAGGGGTAGGCTGTGAGAAGGGAATGCATCAGAGGAGGAGATACAATATTAAATCTTAGGAGCAACTTGTTAAAAACCTCATGCTTTCCCTCAGCCTTTGCTCTGCCTGGGTCTGCTGAGGGCTGGTGCTTGCTGGAGTGTGAGTTTTTAGACTTGCAGAGCATTGACTTGGCTTAACCTGCATGTCCCACTGCAGCAGAAGTGTCTGCAATGTGTGTTTTGGCTTTGGTGCACTGTGTGCTCTGAGTTCATCTCTTCCCCCCTTCCGCTTTCCATTGTTGGAACAACAATCTTCTGCTGGATGCAGAGCTCAACCAACCCTGTATTGTGGGGCCAAAACAAACTCTCTGCTAGCGTGTTTTCCATCCTCCACGAGGTAAAATACCAGTGCTGAGAGCAGCTGCCCCCCTGGTGGGAGCCTGTTTTCTGAAAATCCAATGACTGACTTCATGGGGCAAAACTGCCTTAAGAAATGCTGCTGAGAAATGAATTTGAATCCTTTGGAGCTGAGGGATCAAAGGGTTTGAACTAGTGACAGTGACTCACCTTTGGAGGAGTTTTTTCTTCAACCACTGGCAGCCATCAAAGTGCAGCCCGTTGCATTACATCACAAATATTCTGGACAGCACAGCACTGAGCACTTACTTTATCTGTATTTCCCAATCGGATGGAAACCTCCAAGAAGGTCGGAGCTGAGGACAGAAAACCTTAGGGACACAGAGTCCCAAAGGGCTGCCAAAAATAGATTCAATCCATTTTTCTGCCCTGATTTTTTCCAAGTCCAAGGTAGTTAAGGAAGGTGGTCACCCAATATCCCTTGCTCAAAATCCATAACACATTCACATCTGGCCTTGTGTGAAATGGTTAGAAAAAATATCTTCTGCTTGATAACAGAGCCTGGTGTTTGAATCTTATGTCTTTGGGGTTTGTTTTGTTCTGTTTTGGTTTTTTCACTTTGCTGCTTAAGAGCTACTTCTCCTACTTCAACTGTTAGACCAAGTCCATGAATACCTGAATTACAAACTTAGAATATTTGCTAGGGCTCATCTGCAAGGTCACGTTGGGAGCAGAGGATGGTGGCAGAGAGAGACATCAGGGATCTGAGCTGCTCCTTGGAAAGAAATGAGTCTGGTTGCTCACAAACTGAGGGACAAGAGAATTACTGAGGGTCAACCAGGACAGAAGTTACGTTCCTGTCTAGAGAGAGAGAAGGATGCAGGTTTGCTGTCACGGTCCATAGAAATGAATGGCTTTTAGGGTATAATTTATATTTTTCTTCTACGTATTCTGTTCATTAAGCTTGGAAAGTATTTTTCAGAAATTTTTCAAATGAACATTTGAAAATGCTGAATGTTTTCACTTGGAGACCTTGTTCTGGTGGATTTTTATGAGATGTCATGGTTCTGAACTCTGAGGCAAAGAAGTTCTTCAGAAATTCATAGCCAGTTCCACTTGCACTTCGTATAATTTCCATTGGATTCTTACCTGTGGAGAGTTTGGGCTTCATGAGTATATTTTTGAGGTCATATTCCTAATACTGATATTTGTTTATGGCTGCTCATATTTTTCAAGTATCTAAAATTTCCTTATTTCACATAAAATTCTCTCTGTGTAAAATTGACCCTACAAAACACCCAAGAAGCATCAGCATCACTGAAGCAATTTAAGTGAATTCAAATAGCTGAAAAACATTGTTTAAAACCCTTACCTGAACCTAATATTTTGTGAAATTTAGTGGATAATAAACATTTCAGATACTTATGAGGAGAAAATCAGTTCATAACCTGATAGTATCACTGCATAACCTCACAGTAAGTACTATGATACAAATTTATACATTGCTCTGAAATGCTGAGACCTTTTTGCCATTTCTAAAATGGAGAGCTACAAACTTAGTTATATTTTTTTTTTTACATCTCCAGCTATGTTTTATTGCAAGACTTTGGAAAATATTTTGTAACAGTGCAATAGTTCTGACAGTAAGTCAAAGGAAGCTATCATAGAAAAAAAAATTCTCAACAATTATCCTTCCCACCCAATCCTTTTCTTAGAAGCAGTATTAGAAAATTTTAAAGGTGTTTTACACCCACTGTTGGCAAAAAGAGTTTTTTCATTGACTTGAAGGGAAGAAATGTTTAACCTCTTAATTTTTGCATTAGCAGAAAGGAGTAGTTGAGTCATTAGTGGATTTTGGATTTAAATGTAGTTATAATAAATAAGCCTAGTTCCTTTTAGCCTAAATTGATCAGCTCAGAGTTCACTGCAGTTGAGGTTCTCATCCTCTGCTTGCACCCCCCTCTAAAAATCTCTACTCAGGTGCCATCGTGATGCAATGAAAAAAAAAAAAAAGATGCACTGATTACAAAGAAATTGCTACACTGCTGCAGGCAACACAGAGGCTGCAACATGATAGTCCTGGCCCTGACAGAGCCGACGGGAAGCCAGGAGCTGTCAGAAAGGTCAGGATTTCAATGACGTGTCTGTGCATTTCCAGTGCTCACTGCATTCCCTTCTCCTGCTCTGTTGTTTCCTTTCCTTGTCCCTCTGGAGCAAAAGCATCCTCTGAACAGACCTTTCTGGACAAACAAATAGTAAATAAATAAACGAGAAAAGTTTCAAAGTCAGAAATCTCCTTCAAAGCCTTATGGAATTAGGTATATTTTGGAGCATAAAGACCATTCTGGATCACTGAGCTCTCTCTCTCACAGCTCTCCTTTCTATGCTGAAAGGCTTGCACCTTTTCTTTTTCTGAAATGATTTGTTAATGCCCGTCTCATCCTCTAAGCACTTCCAGTTCTCACAGATGATGCATAAAACGACACATTTAAAAGGTGTGACTGACCAGGTTCAGGTCTGAAATTTGGTCCACTACATTTAAAACTCTGATTTATGACTGCAAAATTATATCAACTGAAGTGCAAATTAGATAAACTCAGGATACCAGTTCTCACCTGAATTTCAGCCTTAGCTGAAAACACCAAATCATTATCTAGACTTCTGCTGTGAGAAGTCAGTGTAGGCTGCAATATGCATCTGAGGAGCTGGATATGTAGCAGGGTTAACTCCTCCTGAAACGGGTCTGACCAGCTTGGCCATGGTCACAAAAGACAACCCTAGCATGTCTGGGCAACAAGTTGTGATCCTCTGTAACTATGATACCATCCTTTTGAGCAGATTGTTGATTTTTTTTGCCACTTATGGGCCCATAAAACATTACCAGAGGAGATGAGGATTCCTTTATAGATGTGAGTTTATGAGAACGGGCTTGACCTTCACAACGACGTTTGCAGATTTTTTGGATCCATATCTCCCTTTGGTTCACATGTTTCATAGTTTATTTGAAACCAGTTGTGTAATTTTTATTTTTGTCTTTAATTAAACATTTAAATTTCTTCAGTGAACACAACAAAGCCACAAAAATGAATAAACACTTAACAAATGCAGAAATAGTCCCCAAATCCATATTCATAGCCAGTCATTCCAAGCAACCCTTTTTTTTAGACATATATTTCTACAGCCTCTTCATTGATGCTTTTTTTTTTTCAGGTTAAGCTGGGACTTCACTCTGTTGTGGTCCCATCTTGCAGCTCTGCCATGTGATTCCCAGGAGTGCAACAGTGAAGAGGTTCTGCCAGGAAACAGGTGGACATCACTTTGAGTGGAGAAACTTTTATCCTGCTGGTGAGTGTCCTGTATAATGATGTGTGTGTGATGACATGAAACATCCTATTTTTATCCCTTACTTTTGTCCATTTTTGCTTGCTTCAGAACTTGGTAATTATTGCAAAGCAGCAGCTGGGAAAACCGGCACATCTCCTGAGTAATACGAGGGGGATTTTAAGCATTGATAAAATCAAAAGAATCAATGGGCCAATCTTGAAGAACTCATCTGCAAAACATCAAATGGCCAGTAGGATTAAAAATGGCCATTTATTCCAAGAGCTTGTAGCCCTACTTTTGAATAATTGTACTTAGATGTAACATCATGGTTTGAGAGAGAAATCCTGCTCATAGAAGGAGTGTTAATAAATCAAGTAAACCAAGGGGTATGGGGAAAGCTAATATCTTTTATTGGACACAGTAATCTCAGTTTTGGACAGGGAGACAAGCTTTCAAGTGTTAAAGCCTGTTGTCAGGTCTGAGACAACACGGTGGTTGCAGCTCTCCAATTCAGGATTGATGATTTCTGATTGTACCTCAGCAGATAAAACCACTACCTGCACATCTCTTTTAGTGGGAGTTTCTACTGGAAACACAGTTCTCTTCTTCGATTAAATTATTTAAGAATGAAGAATTATTTACAGCTGCTGGATTATGAACTAGACACAGCAACTGCAGGCATTGTACAACCTAAAAGTGAATGCAACTTTGACTTTCAGTTTGTTTCTTAGCAAACTGACCATGTGTTTTCCCAACAGGATTGCTGCAGTGAAAGTGTCCACTGTGTTCTGGCCCAGTGTAATCTGCATTTCTAATTAAGACTATTTACCAGTCCACTTATCTGACAAGTGCAAAGAAAAAAAAAAAATAAAGCAAGGAGAAAATAGCAATCTGCAATGAAACCTTTGTTTTAGATTTCCTTTTTTTATCTCTCTCTCATATATATGTCGAGTGCAGATAGCAAAAACGATGCCTTCACAATGGTTCTCACTGCTGCAGAGGGTTGGGGCACTTTTGGTTGTTCTGATCTTCTTTCCATCTCTGGGGGTTCCTCCATTTAGACACTGAGTGTTAGAAAGAGCTCTGTGTTCATTTAGGTCCTATTGGATTGGGGTAGTTCAGCACCTTGTAAGGCTGGGTCTGCTGCTGGAACCTGGCATTCATATTCCTTCACCTTAATGATCTTTCCCTCTTGGAGTCCTCCATGGTTTGTTCAGGGGCTGAGATGAAGCATCACCATTTTCAAACCCAGAGTTTCCTAAATTGATCACTTTTGAGGTTTCCACTCCTTGTTCTCTTATCTCTTTTGGAAGCAGAGATGGATTTTGAAACTCCTTAAACAGTTTATACTTTCTGCCTTTCTTCTCATCACTTCTAAACACATTTTTGCAAACACTCTCTGCTTTTACCTTACACCTCACCTTGAAGTTCACCTTCTTTCACCCACCTTGTCACCCTTTCTTCTTTGTACCTCATTAGCTGGCTTTGGCTCTGATGTTTGCTGCTAATGTACCACACTCTTGATGTGGTTGGTGAGAGTCATCCAGCCTGACCTACTGCTTAGGCTGGTTACCTCTGGTTTGGGAACTGCTCAGAGATAATTAAATGGAAACCAAATTTCCAAAGGTTTAGATTATCAAGAGAAAGGTTGAACAGACCTGAAGTGTGGATTGCTGATAATTCCTTGGAGAGTTTAACGAAAGAAATGGTTCTGGACCAAAACTGAATGTGATTGGAAAGGAGTTTCCAGTGGCCCTTTGTTTTTCTTTTCAATTTTCAAGACACAAAATTTTCAGTTTTCAAGACACATCAAGCTGTCTGGGGAAACTGAGTCTGACTGTTCAGGTTTTTTGCCTATACAAAAGTAAACTTGAGGTAAATTTTACTATTTATTTTCAGATTTACATTTCCAGTGCTGAGATAAAAAAAAATCTTGAAGATGCATTGGCAGAGGAGTACACCACAACCTCCCTGTGCATTCAAATGTTAGACTTACAGGAGATTTCATTTTGGGGTTTGGTTGAGCACTGGAGACTTGTGCTGTTGCTGTCAGTAAAGGCATGACCTGCAACATTAGGTCGTGGTTTCACTCCACAGAGCTTGTCTCCTATGACAAATTCTTCTGAAACCCCACTACTCAGTCCTTCCCAAGTACATCATCCAACATGGCATATCCCAGTGTTCAGAAGTTGCAACAGGTTTGTCTAAATCATGGATTGCTTTAAAAAAAGCAAAGAATTTCAAACTCTGTGGGTTTTTTTTAGACTCTCTCTCCCTGCTAAACCTTTAGCAGTCCCTTTTTTCTATTATTCATGATTTCTCTGCTGTTCTCATAATAAGAGGTTCATACTGATTTTTGCTTTTAGAAGTCAGTGCTAAAAAAAAAGTAATTAAAAAAAAGTCAAAATATCAATAGACTTGTGATATATAACCACAAGACTTGGCAATACTTCATTTTCCTTCAAATTTAGTGTCTTCTGTTCATACACAGGTTTTCTCAGCTTTCTTTTGCTTGAGGAAACAGTCTGGAGCTTCTGGGCAAAATATAGAAAGAAGAAGATAGAACAGTGGACCATTGCTACAACTGGGGAAACCTAATTTTTGTCTGAGTCCATCAATGAGTCAATGCTGGATGGATAGAGAAGTTTACTGTTGTGATCAGTTGTGGAAATCTGGAATTGGGATGTGTAACCTGAGAGCTCCTCTGTGTGAGGAGACAGGAAACATAACTGGAAGGGAGTATTCAGAAAAGAGGTAAATAACCTGTGAAGTGGTTAATCTTTGTCCTTTTTGGGCTGTTTTTTCTATTCATTGTTGTATTTGGGTTTTTTGCACCCAAGATGTGCCAGGCACAGCACCATTTGTACCTTTTGTGGTTCCTGCTGCTTCTGGCCTTTGGCACTACAGTTTGCAGAACCTCTTGGTGAACAGGATGAGAGACAGATCCATTTCAGTCATTTCTCACCTTTTGCCTCTTTCCATGGCCTAAAATTCAGCAGGATCTCATCCCTGGTGTGATTCATAGCCTGGAAGGCAAGAACACAGCTGGAGGCCGCAGTATGCAACAGGTATGAAAAGGAAGGGAGATATTTTATGCTGCTGTTGTTACCAGAAATAGATCTGCAAGATCAGTGATAGAAACCATCAAGATTAAATACAAATTAGAGAGAACAAAGGCAAATCTTACTCTTTTGTTACGCACGGAGAAATAAATGTTAGGGACATACATATGCTACACCGATAATCCGAACCTGTGACATGCAGCTTTTCCTTTTCTATATAATCTTAAAACAATAGCCAGTAAAAAGAGAATTTCTCACTTCTCTCAGTCATTGCAGAAGCCCAAACCAAGACATACCACCTGTGACCCTCGGGCTAGGGAGGTCAGACCTGAGCAAGTCTCACCCACTGTGCGAGAACAGTGAGAGCCCACCTCCCTTGCCCATCACAGACGGCAACACTGGAAGCATGGGGGTGAAGAGCTTTGAGATCCTCTGATTGGGAAAGGTCAGGAGAGCATCGCCGTCTCTTTCAGGAGCTCCAACACCAAGGGGAAAAATAAATCACACAAAGCTTAAATAGGAAACCACAGCTGCTGTCAGATTAAATCTGTTACAAGTGCATTCCACTGCCTCACTGAACAGTGTTTTATTTCACACCTCAAAATGTGAGGCCCTGTGCCACGGACTTGCTCCTTTTTCCCTATTCCCCCTAGATGACTTAACAAGCTGAAAGTGCAGCTGGAAATTAATGCTTCCTGTCTTTTTAAATAATGTGACATTGAAATCCCAGTATTTAATGCGTTGGCATTTAACATGCCACAATATTTCTGTTACTTTGCACTGGTTGGGGTGCAGAAGTGTTATTACAGCTGTTCTGAAATTCTGACAAAGAGGTGCATTTCTTTATTCTTTTTTTTTTTCATTTTTTTTTCTTTTTTCTCTACTCTGTCCCACCATAATTGCTTTTTGCTGCATCTCTGAACCGTAACCATGGCGATCCACCACATTCATCAGAGGACCCTCTTGTTGTTTTGCTTGTGTGAATGTAAGAAGGGGGGAAAAAATAGAAAGGAAAAAGGAAGAGGAGGCATAAAATATTTGCAGAAGTTTCCAAAAAAAGCAGATTTTTCTTTTTTTTTTATCCCCTCTCATTTTTTTCATTTGCTAAGGACAGAAGCTGTATTGGAGAAGTGGCCTGGTCAAAACACCAAGGACTTGTTCATAGCCTAAAAAAGGGAGAGGAGGAGTCTGGGTCTGGAGGTGTCACTCTTTCTGGAAAACAGACTTTGATAACTGGAGCTTTCAAACCATTTCCCCTTGAAAGGAGGAATTGTCATGTGCAGAAGGGGCAGGAAAGGTTGATCCTTTTCCATTTTTGTCTGATGACAAACTGGTCCTTGTTTGGAGAACAAGTTCACGCAGAACATCATTACCATAAATTCATGTTTTCTGTTTCTGACTGGGGAGGGAGAAACTGCTTGGATTTGGACAAAGATTTGTAGCTGCCACTTTCTGGGTTTGCTGGGTACATGGTCTGTTACTCATGTCATCGGTGGTGAGGAGGGAGAGATATTGAAACCACTGGCTGTCATGGGGTAGTCAAGAGATGAAGGGGAAAGGGACCATTTTTGCTCTGAGATGTTTTTCAGCATCTGACACCTCAATATACTTCTCTTTCACCGCTTCAAGAAGCTTTGAAAATCAACCTGGATACTTTCTTGTTAAGGAACTTGGGCAGTTCATCTTTGCTCATGTACTGAAGCTACTTAGAAGAGATGGGAAGGCTGACATTCTCTGTCTGACATTCAAAGCGACCTTTGCTCAGCTTTGCCCACCCCGTCCATCACTGTTGGTGGACTCTCCAAGATACAAGGAGAGAAAAGCTAGTAGTAGTTATAAGAGGGTCTTCCTGGGATCCTGTAGTGCAGAGCATGGGTGTCTGGTCTGTCACATGAGACGGCTGGGAATGAGTATTTGGTGTCCTGTAAAATCTGGCTGGTTTATCTGCAGAAGTGAATTGTCACTGTAGAGGTAACACAGCTCATTTTCATGGAGTAGAAACAACTAACTGATATTATTTTGCTATCCTTCAACATGACAGCCAGTAACAGAGTGATGAAGCAGCTGTGGTCTGGATCCTATGACAGCACTCACAGGGTGATTTTGAGAGATTTCCTAAATGTCCTTGCTGTGGCAATCAACTGTGGCAGTACCCAGTTGTCTTATAAAGCAGTAGCTCTTGACATAAAGCTTCATCTGAATGAATAATTGCATGTCCCAAGGCTGTAAGTTGTTATAATCAGGGACTGGGCTTTGTTTTGGCTTTACAGCATTTGGCGCAGGAGCTCTGGTGCCTGGGACTTGAGTGCAGCAACAGGCTGGTGCAATTCACCCTAAAGCCCAGTATGAAACTCCTTCACTCTGAGTTCTCCTGTGTTCCTGCTCTGTCATAGCTGACAGTGCTCATCAGCAATGATTGTGGAGCTGTGACAATTAGGGGAGCTTCTGCTCCTCCTCCTTTGCTCTCCCTCAGACAGCTACACTCTCTCTACCTTCCTCAGCTGTGGTTCAGGTGGATCAAAACCTGTGTGCGTGCCGTCAGTGCCCCAGTTCACAGACTGGGATCTCAGCACAGACCTGTGCCAGGGGTTTCATGCAGCTCGCTGGACCATGCTGGTGCAACCCCTCCTGCCATCAGCACAGAAACCCCAGAGGAGGGAGGAAGGTTCCTCAGGCAAAGCTACTTATTGACGTGCCTCAGCGTGGGCATTTGCTGGCGAGGCAGAGCCACCAGAGCATTGCTCAGTGACCTGAGAGGTATTTGGTTGGAAAATGTCTGGTTCTGTTCTCGTCTGGGAGCCATTTGATCCATCCCCAAGGATGCAGCATAGCAAAGGCCCTGGGGCCCTCCCATGGGTGACAATGGATACATTGGGGTCTGCAGAGCAAACTGGGTTGTCTAAAAGTCAAAAAGTCTTAGCGACCCGTTTGTAGGTGGGACTGTCAATACAGAATAACAAAGCGAAAAGCACTCCAGGCTAAATGTTATCAGTGATTATTTTTGACTTTATTTTTACTGTTTCTGATGTGTTCTTCAATCTGTCTTGTTGATGTTTATTTTTTCGTTTGCAATAAGGGTCATATGTCATGCCTCCCTTGCATCAGGTGCCACACAACCATGTACTGTCCTTCCCCCAAACAGTTCACAAAGTCTTTCTCTATGGGTGATCTCTCACTGGCACTGCAGTCACAGAGTTGTATATGCCCTTTAACAGTACCTTCTTTAGAGGGTATGGGACTCCGCATTTCTCTTTCCAAAAGCAATTAAAGAGGTATGAACCTCCTATTTGGAAGTAAAATAGGACATAAAAAGCCCAATAGCATTTGAAATTACTTTCCAGAGTCAAAATTCACAATCAAAATTCATAATAATTAACAACACCTCAGAATCCAGTGGTTTGGATATTTAATACAGGGAAGCTTGTTTGTCCTGGGGTTGTTTTCTTACTTTCTTCTCTTTTTTTTCAGCCCACATAAGGAAAACATATTTCTTCCACATTTCCTAAAAAACTGGGAATTAAATGGTAGTCGCAAAATAGGTTTTCAGGTATTTATCAACCATAATGCAGAACTTTCAAAATTCCCTGCTGACTTATAAAGAAATGTTTCTCTGTGGAAAAATGCTGCATGTGTTGTTTGCAGTGGGCAAACAGAGGACAAAATTAGAACCTTTTTTATGACTTGACCCTGTACTAAAGCCCATTCCACTGTGTTTGATTAGGGTTTCACTGAATACATGTCTGCAGACTTAGAAAGCTACTAGTCAAAATTTTATATAAAGCTAAAGCTACTCACTAAATAACTTGAAACAAGATGAAGTAAGTAATGATTAATAAAAAGTGAAACAGCAACTTTTCAGTGAATAGCTGTCTTAACTTTCTTTACAAGGAAAATAGGACAACAAAGGAACTATGCAAAGTCCCACTGGACCAAGTGAGGTCCATCCTGGGAGGCTGCAGTAGCTTTGGGAATGCAGCATCTCATCTCAAGGAAAAATGGCCACAGGAGCAGGTGGGCTTTGGAGATGGTTGTCAAACAACGTGTGTGATACAAGCCTGAGGTGCCAATTTAAACTTAGCTTTTTTCCCCCTAAACATGAGCAATGCCTAGAGTTTTCAGTCTCCTGTGGATGAAAAACAATAAAGAGGTTCTGCAGGATGTGTCTTGGTGGGGCTAGAAAGGTGCTCTTCCCCTACTGCTAATCTCTGAGGGAATTGCTCTAGTATAAGGTAAGTTCTGAGCCACAAATGACAGTAATTTTTTTCAACTCTCTATTTTGGTTGTTATGGCTGAACACAAAACAGGGCTCAATGGTGCCATTTGGTGGAGCCACCATAGGTTTGAGGTTTCCTCAGAGCAGCATTGCTGTAGTCTGTATGATGAGCACCAGCAAACTGTAATGCCAGGTAGAGCACATGGAACTCAGAGCTGAAAATTAAATATTTTTAATTAAAATCCACATCTGCAAGCTGCTTGCTGAGAGCCAGGGTTTGGCTGCTAAATTATGCTGCCACGCTGGGATCACCAGTGTCAGAGACGGTAATTCCAGAGAGGCAGCCAGCAGATCTCACTGGTTAATATTTAAAAAGGTGCTGGCGCCCGATGGAAAGTGTTTTGTGAAATGCTTTTTCAGGAGCGATTGTATCTGCTTGTGAGTAGTGTCACAGGTGGGGGTGGTGTAGCTGTCAGTCCTGTCTACAGGGCATGCCTGGCCTTGATGCAGGTTCTAAGATGTCTCTAAGCTCTTTCTGTGCAAAGGCCACTGAATTTGGTGTTATGCCACCAGTGTGACATGAGCTCAAAGTAAGCCATGCTCAGAGTTCCTCTAAACTGCTCTGACTGCTCTTTCAGTGGCCTTGGGTAGCTTCTCCTGACCACTCTTCCTTCTCCAATAGTTTTAGGCAGGAGGAGGCTGAGAGGAGATGGCTAACGTGCTGCTGGGGTTACCAAGCTGGGGGTTTGTCCTACATGCCCCATGTGCCCCACTCTGCTGCTGGATCATGCCCCTCTGCTCCCCCAGCTGCTGCCTTGGCCACCTCATGACCATGAGCACATTCCTGAGCAGGGGTTCTGTCTCTGAGTCGTCTAAAGAGACACTCTGGGGCTGGAAATATGCGTCAGAAGAGGTTTCATTTTGCCTTTTTTTTTTTTTTTATGTTAATGGAATAACTGAATCAGTCTCCTGCAATCCTTCCTAATGCAGCTACGGAGGCAGGGAAGAGCTGAGGAGAAGTTAATTACGTTCCTCTGCACCTCTCTGTGTTGTTATAGGCCGTGAGAGAACAGGTTTGAAGCCTGTTAGCAATGATTTCAAAACTACAGAGTACAGCAGCACATTTATACCTGGTTAATATGCCTCAGCTCTCATTAGCATTTAGCAACCCCCTACCCTGCCTTTACTGCTGTGTTGGTTTTCTATGCAAATAGATCTAATAGTATGTTTTTCATTAAAAACAAACAACAATTATACCCGTATCCTAATATATTTTAACAGGAAAGGAGTTATGCCAAGTAGCAGATTAAGAAAGACTTGCCAGAGATGTTTGAGAAGGGCTTTGGGGAAGAGAAAAGTTAGAGCTTTCTGTTCAGCTCCGAAATTTCAGGTTCATTGTTTAGGTTTGTGTCTGCTTAAATGGAGGAACAGGACTGGTAATACAGAGATGAGAATTTACAGACTTCAAACATGAAAATTT
Organism: Pachyramphus minor; assembly: GCA_013397135.1. NCBI lineage: Eukaryota > Metazoa > Chordata > Aves > Passeriformes > Tyrannidae > Pachyramphus > Pachyramphus minor. The sequence continues at coordinate 570,488 of VYXB01010738.1, forward strand.
CTGCTTGTCACCCTTGTGTATCTTCCCAATCAGCTGGGAAACAAGACTTAATCAGTTGAGACAGTCTGAGCAAACAGGGTTATTGTTCAGCTTACTCCAAAAGTGACCAGATTAATACTTAATTCTGTTGAACAAGAAGTGAAGTTTGGAGAAGCCAGCCCGCCTCAGAGAAGGGTGGCTGTCAGTGCATGGAGCAGGTGATGAAACACGGATGGTCAGGTTCACTTTTGTTTAAAATCAATTTCATTTGCTCTAACACAACCTGGTTGTGCTTGTATTTTCGGTAATGGCTGGGAATAATTAATTCTCTTCATTTAACAGATCTCTCACTCTATCGTTGCTCTAAAGAAGCACCTGAATTATATAAAAAAATTACTGTGACACCAAATTAACTCAAGGTTTTAACCAGTTGTCAGTGTCCCTTTAAGTCAAATCCTCTTTCCACTTATAGCACAGACGCATGAAAGAGGAGGCTGCTGTTCCTCCATGAGCACGGAGGAAGATTGAGTTGTGCGTGGGAGGACAGAACAGGAGAATACTCCAGTTACTTGGGCCACTCCTCCAGCAAAATTAATAAGTATTGTTAGAAAGTACTTTGCAGGAGAAAAAAAAAATTAATCTCCTAAGTGTAGTCGAATGATGGGGCTGAGCTGGCAATAATAATAATTAAAGGGAAAAAAAAAAAAAAGAAAAAAGTTGGGTAATTTTCTTTGCCATTCAGATTTATTCTGGGGAAACAGGAGATAGCATTTTTGTCGCTGTTTCCAAACTGGATAAATCACCCAATCTACAAGCCATAACAAATCTTGCTTCTGTTCCAGCTCTTTCTGAAATTATTTTTCCTCCAGAGAGGGAGGATTGCAGCCTCAAACCTGATTCAGAAGGGTCCAGAATATTCAAGCCTTCAAAGGTCATTCAGACACAAACTAAGACAGACCATCTAGCAAGCATGTGGGGATTGAGTTCAAAATCAAATCTAGGTACTACAAATACCCAGAAGAATTTTCTTTCCATTTTCTATTTTGCCCCATCACTCATATATTGTACTATTGAGTTAACTAAAGAAATAAAGCATGTTTATGTCATCTAGGTATATTCAGCAAACTTTATTCCTCTCTCAAGAGTTCATCCATCAGTTCCAGCCTCTCTCTAAGCTGGGGACATGTGGATCTGCAAGTATATCACTGTATCTTTCTGCATCCCGTTCCTTATGATGCCTGATCAGCAATACTTCAAAAAAGGGCACAAACTGGACCCAGACAAACCCTACAAGCCTGCCAGAAGGAAAAAAAGGGTGAAAAGGGTTTAAAAGCTCCTTGCTCTCCAGAAGTAACCACAGAAACCTGATGCATAAGGTAAATACAATGCAAATAAAGAGGAATCCAGGATCCTTTTAACCCTTTGGGGTTATACTGGCATGCAGGATTCATGTCTCCTTGGCAATACAGTCCCTTTCAAAGGCTTATCAAATTCCAGTTCATATTCCCTACTGTTTGATTTTAGAAAATGATAACAGAGTTTCAATGCTTAAATAATAAACACTTGTGTCATTTTATTTTCATGATAAGGTTATTCACAGTTGATCTAAAATTAACTGATCTAGTTCCAATACTGTCCTTCAACTTACATAATCTTTCCTTACTGTTCCCCTGGCCTCACCATCCTAAACCCTGAATGAATTTAAGAAGTGTCATCATGACCTCTTGTAAGTTGTTCAGTGTTTAAATAAGACAAGGTCCCTTAACTCCTTCATGAGGGAGCCAGTGCATTCCTGTCACATATTTATACCCTTCTCTGCACTTGTCCCAGTAAGGTGAATGTTCTTAAATACAGTTACTAGAAGAAATATTTCCACAAGTTTTTATCAGTGCTTTGAACATTGACAGCTCTATATAGAAAACACCTCTGCTAACATGGTCTAGTCATTCCTTGAACCGACCAATAACCCAGATTCTTTCTTTCCTCTGTGGCATTATTGGATTACTTTTTTTCAAGGCTTTGACATTTCTTTTTCCAGGAGTTGGTGAATCTTTGGAAGAGTACATCTGTAACCATCCCAGTTTGAGGAAGCCAGAGTGCCATTGACCTTTGCTTGTTGAGGGAATTTTAATATTCAACCTCTGCTTGGCAATCTCTTCAGCCATTTTCAGCATGACTTGTACTTGAAGCAGAGCAGGGGTTGTGTCTGTGCCTAGACAGAACCGGTAAGATGAATACAAGTCACAATTCTATAATGATGATAATAACAATAGTAATAATAATACCTGCATGATAGTCTAGGTGACCCCCTCTTTGCCCATGTTCCTCATGTGCTTCCAAATAAGCAGATGAAAAGGGATTTTCAAAAAAAATGAGAGCATTATCCATGGCCTAAGCATCTTTTGATACTGAGTTTTGCAAAACTGCAAGTAAATTTGTGTTGTCCCTCAGCTTTTCTAAGGGCCACAAAACAAGTTGAAGTGAATTATGGGGACTGTGGGAATTGCTCAGATGATGCTTTGCAGTTTCATGGTGGTTTCCTGTGTGCCACCATTTTAGACCAGTAGAGACTGTCCCAAGTTATAATTCACATTTAGATCAAAGATCATATTTTGATATGAAGAATGCAATTATGAATAGTTTATAAACTGTTTGTAAATTATTAATAAAGAAGAATACTCAAGTCATGAATAACATGTTATAGATTATTTAAAGCACATCAGTTCTAGTAGTGTAGGTGAATACAAACCTGGCTCTTAGGCCCAGGATTGAACAGCCTATTACAATTGATTTACTCATTATTAATATATCTATTACTACCTTATTAATGTGTTGTTCACTCTTCACATGATTACTCTGAGAGTAAATGAATCTAAACAGGTTTCTAATTTGGAAAAGTCATTCTGCTACATTCTGTATTTGGAATTTGTTGAAGAAAACACATAAGCACCTGTAGTAAATTAAAAAATATGTGATTGTTTTTGATGGCTACCTAAAAGGTGGTATTTCCTCTGCCACTGCGATCAAAACCCCTTCCCATAAACTAATCAAGTTAATGTGGAGGCAAGGGAGTAAAATGAAAATAATGTTCATCTACGGCTTTGAAAGGAAAGAAGTTGACAAGTGGAAGTTAACAGGACTGTTGGAAGTGTGGTCCATGTGTAAGTACCTTGGTGAGATGCGTGGTGTCTGCACAACGTTATCTGAGCACAGCTCTGGGGGTTACACTGAGGAAGAAGTAGGTAGGGTGAATATCAGGAAGCATTTATTGGCAGTGAGGTCTGTCAGGCAGTGGAATAGTCTCCCTGGAGAAATGGAGGAAGTCCTGTTGCTAGAGTCAATTAAAGGCTAGTCTGGACAAATCCTCCATTAGAATATTCTCCTAAGAAGCAGCCTTGTAGATGGGGAGGGAAATGACATGAGAGATGGGAAAATGACCTCATCCATCTCTGTCACCATTAAAATGCAGAGGCTATGCTGGTGTTGGCTACCACTCCACAGAGGACGCCAGTAAAGATATTAATCGTAGAGATGGTTTTGTGATATGGGTGGGAAGGAGACAGTAAATATCAGTGACTCATAAGGACTGGCAAAAAGGTCCTTATGATCTGTCTTCTGGTCACTATTGAGCTGGGGAGGTCTGTATAATAATTAGCTGAGCACATGGGATAAACTCTTTGGTCCATTAATAGTGCCCAGTCAGTTACTGTTTGAATTTCGTCATCTTAAAAGATAACAAAAGAAAAAAGATTAAATTGCAGTACACTTAAAAACACTGGAGCATCCTACACTAGAGACAGTCGTCTTGGCTCCATCCATAGCTGCATCACTCTAGAATTAATGCTGTAGCATAATCAATAAAAGGAGCTCAACTATACCCAGGTAATTGCAATGAGCTTTATTTTATCTCTCATGACAGACCTTGGCCCTCTGGTCTGTAGCAGCAGCAGCTGCTTAGTAGCCCTTGCTGATGCAAAGGAACCACCACAGTGGGAATGCTGGTACCTGGAACACCCACTGGCACAATGTCACTGGCAGCAAAGAAGGGATCTAAGGACATCTCTGCCCTCTCCATCCTGGTATCTGGCAGATGGGACACAATCAAGGACCCCGTCTGCCTGCCTGGCAGTGAGGTACTGGAGCAGCTCCCTGTTGCTTTTGCAGGCACCATGAATGTGATCGGATTTAGGGCTGCTCCAATTTATACATCATTGGCAACTCCAAGACAGCTGGAAAGCAAGAGTGGCTTTAAAACATCTCAGGGAAGCACCAAATAAGTGCTTAGCTCAGAAACTAGTTCTATGCCTCATGCAGACTGAAAAGGGTCCGTCAAACTTTACCTGTGCTGAAGAACAGGCAGGAGATAATGATAGTTTTTACCTTGCTAAGATAGGAATTATTTTCATCCTGTGCAATAAAAGCTTAACAGTGTACATGCAAGGCACAACTGTACAATTCATCTCATAGCCAGAATGTTATCCTGAAAATTACGTTTTAGTTAACAAAGCACACAGCAATCCTTTTCTTGTCCAACATCTAGAAGTCCTGAAAAATCAGAAGGGGAAGGCAGGCTGGGAGTAATTTTCTTCCTCTCACAAAACATAAATTGCTTTTGAACTGTTTGTTTTTGTTTAGGTATTTATTTATTTTTTCTAAAGTGAGTTTCCAAGGTCATTAAAAATGAATGTGGGCCTTTAAATTTCTAAATACCAGAGGAGCTCCCATTAGCTTTCATCCTCCTGTCAGTGTCTTTTTGGGGAATATTGAAGCCACAGATGCGGAGGAAATGCGCCCAGTCGGTAGATAACGCCTGACTGGCCTCTGACCCTGGGGTTAAACTGCTGTCTGGGCTGTGTGGACCAGTATCCCCCTTCCCAGGGATGGAAAGCTGCCAGCCAGCTGTCAGCGTGCCAGGGCATTGCATCCAGCACAGGGACATGACGATACGATATCTTTTTAATGTCCATTCCTTTCATGCCCCTCTGCGTTAGCAGGGACGGAGGGGATTGTGTGCTGAGCCTCCCATCAGTTGTGTTTTCATAGCTGCCAACTAAATCTGATTAGTTTGTCTGCATTCCCGGGAAAGTAAATCTGCTGTTTATCGCCAGGTCCATCAAATCCTGGTTATTTCAACTGATGCTTGTTAAAGCATATTATTATTTATTTTCCTTATTGTGCAATAGCCACAAGGATTTTTACAGTCTGTTGAATTATAGGTAAACGGATGGTTTATCAAGCTAATACAATGAGACTGGTAAGGCAGAGCCAGGCTCTCTGAGCCTCTGGTGCAATAAGTGAAGGGACAGAATGACAGAGATGCATGCAGCTTTGATTTGGTCCTGATGGCACTAAGGAGGGAAGAGTGATTGTTGTTGGAGCTGGGCAAGCCAACAAAGAGGTTTGCTTGAAGAGAGGGGTCTCCTCTGACTGCCCTGCTCACAGCAAGGCCCCCATGCCCTGATGTAGAACAATCCCTGCCTGAAATATTTAACCAGAACATGCCATCCCCAAGACCTGGATATGCCATAGCTTTATTAACACCACCTCAAACTGAATTGGGTTGGGTATGAGGGAATGAGGGACACTTTCCTTCCAATCCATTATAAATGGTGGTGTGCTGCCACTCTGGTGACTCAGCCCCTTTCAGGTTCCTCCCTGCCCCAGCAGTGTTGCACTTGCAAAAATATTGTGAGTTTAGAGATGGGAAATTGAGTTTAAGTGACTTGCCCCAAGCCATACACACAGACTGTGCAGAGTAAAGGACTGAATGGGGGAAACTCTAGGTCCTGAGCTAACCCCTTCCCATCCCCACACCATCCTCCTTCCTCCAGCCTGAGGTGGAAAACAGTGGTCAAAACCAGGCATGCTTTAAAGTATTTCATATAAGAGAGAGTAGACATGGAACTGAACAGCTTCCAAACAGGATCTTTCTACCTAAACTACATCTGGCAGTTCAGATGCAGAAAAGACTCATCACTTCCCTCTGTATATTTATGCTTAGCTGCTGCCTAGCCCAGATGTGCTCGCATCTTTGGTGGGTAAAATGCCACCTGGGAGGACACAATCTAGACAGGTTTTATTAGAACCAGTTTTCCTGCTCTTCGAGCTTCCCAAGCATTGACTCAGAACTGTTTCTCAGTGTGATGCAATGTGGTCTTTCAGGAAAATACTTGAACAGAAAATCGCTGGTGCTCATCAATTGCACAGGCAAGATATTTTGCTCTGAATGGAGAAGCTCTTAATATTTGGTTTTACATGTTTAAAATTGACTATTATGTATTTAGAAAGTGGGTTTCAAAATATATATCCTTTTTTCTCCATTGTTGTAATGAATTAATTTTTAGGGAAAAAAAAACAAACGCAGAAGTGATTTTCAATCTGGGAGTGAGTACCAAGACAAAGCTTAGCAGGTTCATAACAGATCTTTTCTACAGGTTGTAAAGGCCTATGGTTAGTCTCAGTTTGAGTCTTGACTTCATATACTTAGACAGAAATTGGAAAATCAAACTCAAAATACTGCAAGTGCAGCACATTTGGTTATCAGAGTATCTGGTAAGAAAGTGAAGGATAGCACAAGCAGAAATTGCTCCGATTTAGGTGTAAATCATTGCATTTGGCTTAAACTCAGCACTATTTAAGCTTTCTCCATGTATCTCTTCCACACCAAAACTCCTCAGACACTAAAGTATTCAAGTCTATGCTTAAAACACATATAGGCTTGGGAGAGCACATCTGCTGGCAGCAGCAGCAGCTGTACAAAAGCATCCTCTGCTTGCTTTCATCTCCTTCCTAATGGAAAGGAAAATGGAGCATAAAGATATTCTGCAGAAGGTTAAGTGCTCCTGTCTAAATGCGGTGGGTTTGGAGGAGTCAGTGAAGCAAAGCGGGATTGGGGGGGGGTGGG